>JAQIXU010000799.1:0-24858 GCA_034701245.1 Strigamia transsilvanica | reverse complement strand
TTTGACTTTTTTGTTGATTCTTTGGTGGTTTTTGACTTTTTTGTTGATTCTTTGGTGGTTTTTGACTTTTTTGTTGAATCTTTGGTGGTTTTTGACTTTTTTGTTGAATCTTTGGTGGTTTTTGACTTTTTTGTTGATTCTTTGGTGGTTTTTGACTTTTTTGTTGATTCTTTGGTGGTTTCTGACTTTTTTGTTGATTCTTTGGTGGTTTTTGACTTTTTTGTTGATTTTTTGATGGTTTTTGACTTTTTTGTTGATTTTATGAGGGTTTTTCACTTTTTTGTTGATTCTGTAATGTTTTTTGTTGATTCTTTGATATTTTTTAATGTTTTTGTTGATTTTGGTGATATTTTTGTTGATTCTTTAATGATTTTGATTTTTTTATTGTTGATTTTGTTGATTTTTGTTGTCCTTTTGCTGAGTCTTTGATATTTTTGGGTTTTTTTGTTGATATTTTATTACTTTTGTTGGTTTTTTTCTGTTAAAATTTTGGAATTGTTTTGCATTTTGGGATTTTTTTGTTGATATATGTTGATTTTTGTTGATTTTGTTACTTTCTGTTGATTTTGTTACTTTCTGTTGATTCTGTTGCTTTTTGTTGATTTTGTTGCTTTTTGTTGATTCGGTTGCATTTTGGTAATTCTTTGATGTTTTTGTTGATTTTCTTTATTTTTGTTGAAGTTTTTGTTGATTTTTTGATTTTTGTTGATCTTTTTGTTAACGTCTGTTGATTCTGTGATGTTTTCTTAACTCTCTGTTAATTAATATCATTCCCTGATTAATTTTTAATTTTTAATTTTTACTCCACTTTTATATTTTTAAACATTTTTATTTAAAACCCAAATTCCAAGAGAAAAAAAAAAAAAAAAAAAAAAATTAATTGCAAAATAGCAGTGGAAACGGGCCATATAATGGTACTTGGTATCAAAGTTCAGTTATCCAACCCCCCTGCCCTAGCGGTGGGAAAAATGTGGAACAAAAGATTCCTTTCCCTCGTGTTGCTTGTATAAAACGCCATATGGCGCGTTGCTTTTCAAAATTTGCATTGTGGGACATTGTGTGCACGCGTTCTGCACCGTAGCACGCGACTCCACTGTAGAAAAGGGGAATAATAAGAATAAAGCAAAACTACCCCCAGCGCAGCACCAGCGCAGCACAGCACAGCACAATTGATACATAATTTAAACTGATTTTTATCATTTCACTTCTCCGCAAACAAAAAAATTCAAAAATTTCACTAATTTTTATTTCCACCACAAAATAACGAACCGAAATAATAAATTCACTCATGTATGAAGATTTTGGCCAACTGCTGGCAAATTGACAGATGGTGCGGAGCGTCATAACAATTATTTTTAAAAAATACAAAAATAAAATAAAATAAAAATTGCGTTTATCCCTAATAAAACTCGATATAATTTTCTACTTTTCTCCTTTTCTTAACGCGTAAATTCTTACACAAACTGAATTTTGTGTCACGTTTACGAGCAAACTGCCACTGGGCGGCGGTTGGCGGGGTTAAAATGATGACGGTAATAAAAATGGGGTATTTATTTACAATTTACGAGCCTCTTTTCACTTAAGATGGTGGTCGAATAAATGTTTATGTCGACGACACCTGAGGTGGCCTACATTGCAAAAAATCCGGCTGCGAACGACAAAAGAAACGAAAACAAAAATGGCGGCTTAGGACTAAATCTAAAATCTATTTTTTTAATTAAATTAGACGTTATTTCGGTGCATTTCCGACAGAGTGCGCATTTGTTTGTTTCATACTTGAGTTGTTATCGAAGAAAAAGAAGGAAGAAAAAAAAATACACGCAGTAAATGTAACGGGATCGGTCGCCTGCTAGGCGCGCGTTGCTAAGCAACGACGGAAACTGAGATACCGAGTTGTATGAATGAGGGGGCTGAAATTATGAGATGAAATATCTTCTTAGCCACAAGTTGGCATCGATTTTATTGGAAAATAAAGGTAAAAATGTTTCTCTATTTCATTTTATTTATTTATTTATTTTCTTTTTTGATTTGTAGTGATTCATTAATCATCCGGTAGGAGGGGGAGGAAAATGGCGGATTTTTTTTTTTTTTTCTGCGGGATTGTGATTAGCGTATCTAATCAACGCTTGATGTTTTTGAGGAGGAAAAAAAAATGCAAGTTCTCGTTCCCCTTGTCTCGTTTTGATGTGCGGGGCGCGTGTCGAGTTGGCGCGTGTCGACTTCTCCCTCGTACTAAAGCGGATGAATGGCGAACGTGCTCGTTGTCATGGCGACGAGGATTAGATACTCGTCACGGAGTATGCGCAATCAACACTTGGGAATTCCCTTTTATGATTTTGCATTTTTTTTTTTTTTGGGTTTAGAAAAAATGAACCGGTTGATTAAATGTGTTTCACCGTGATGAGTGACATCTGGTGGCACGCACAACTGATACTAAGAATAACGTAACGCAATAAAGGGGCGAAAGGCGACGATATTTTCGGTGAAGTAGGCTCAATTCTGGGTGAAATAAGCCTAAGATTTGGGGAATGGACCAAATAAGCCTAATTTGTGTAAAAATGGGCCTAATACGCCTAAATTGTGTGAAAATGGGCCTACTAATAAGTTTAATTTTTGGGATAATGGATCTAATAGGCCTAAAAAGCCTAAATTGACTAAAAATGGGCCTAATAAACCTAATTTGGTGGCAAAATGGGCCTAATAAACCTAATTTGGTGGCAAAATGGGCCTAATAAGTCCAATTTTACATAAAATGGACCTAATAAGCTGAAGATAGTTTGAAATTAGGCATAGGAAGCCTAATTTGTTGAAAATGGACCTAAAGGAGCCTAATTTTTTGTAAAAATGGGCCTAATATGGCTAATTTTGAAGAAAAATGGATCTAATAAGCCTAATTCTGTGGTAAATCGGGCTAATAAGCTTAGTTTTGTGTTCAACTGGTCAATAAACACCTATTTTTTTGGATGAAATAGGCCTAATTTGTGTTGAAATGGACCTAGATCATGTGAGAAATAATTGTTTCACTCTGTACTTTGTAACTTATTTGGAGTTGTGAAGGGGTGAGGGTGAGCAAATTGTTCTTCCATTGAGATTAAAGGTCTTTAGAGCGACCTCATTTACTGATTACATTTTTCCCTTCCTTTATGTCCAACCCCCACCTCTTATTTGCATGATTAATAACACTTTGATAGCATCCACATCCTCCCTCTTTCGCAAATTAACACAAAAGACACATTTCTATTACATAACAACCCATTATCGTCCCCTTAACCATTTGTTTACCGACATTAATTCGAAAAACAGACCCAACAAAACAAGCCAAAAACAACGGTAAACACAAAACAGGCTAAAATCAAACAAATCCACCACCCGGTGGCGCCGCTTCTGCCGAATTAAGCGAAGCCCGACACCTAATGAAATGAACTAATGAAAATGTGTTGAGACCTTAGAGAGAGTCACAAGAAGTATAGACAGACAAATCAAAATAGTGTTTGTTTTATTCTACGATGAATATTATTTGTTTTGGGTTTTGGAATGTCCAGCCGATCTGTACATTTCCTCCGTAATCCCTAATTAAGAGTCTCCACTCGTGACCTACATTCCAAGAACGGGGATTACCCGAAGTACGTATAAGTGGTCATGTGAGTTATCTGGAGCAATCAGACGGATCCAGATAAAACCCTTAGATCCAGACGACAAGTCGAAGCTTGGATTGATTAGTCCCGCTAATCTGATTCGCATCTCATCGTATCCGCCGGAACCAGATCCGAGACCAAATTGATTCAACTTTTATTATTAACTAACACATCGAAAACATCAAAATCATTATAACATCTTTGTTCTGCTTTTGATGGTGGAAAATTGGTCGATTATATCGCTGAAGCAAAGAGTTCGCAGCTTATCGTGTTCCGTAGTCAGAATACTTAAGTCGACTAATTTTACCTGAAACGTAGTCGGATAGTCGGACCCCTAAGCAACTGCTTATTCTGCTTATAAGTAAATCCGGCCCTGTATCCACGGTAAGTCGGATCACGACAAATAGCGATGACAACCAAAGGAATTTGGAGTCCGTCGCGAGGTTTCCCAAACCAGTTAACGTCAAACAACTGCGAGGATTTCTGGGTTTGTGTTCATACTACCGAAAATTCATCGAGAAGTTTGCCGACATATCAAAACTGTTGGTAAACCTAACAAAAAAGGATGAAAAGTATGACTGGGGACCACCACACATCATTGCATACATCATTAGTTACAGTGACAGTACTTGCCCACCCGGACTTAAAAGACCCATTTATGATATCGACGAGCAAAAAACGGTAAAATCTGAAATTCTTTTCATTTCGACCCACAAATTTAAACAAAATTCAATAAAAATCTTGAATAACTTTTTTATAATACCTAAATAGCATACTAGGGGGGTCCGTGAAGATTGTTTGCGCGACAGATGCCGCGCACTTTGTCCGCCATTGATCTCTCCCTTAGGACTCGTTTTGCTACACATTCCCCTGATTAAATTCCGATCACCAATTGACAGATTAACGCCCTCCCACGACGAAAACCCATCGCACTACTACCAATCTTTATTCCCCATAAATCACTAAAAAACCAAAAAAAAATATTTGATTTGTGTTGGATTGTAAAAGGGTTCCGTCCTTTGGCCATCTGCTCTTTGCACCTTCCCCGGTCCACCCAGGTGAACCATACACGAAAATCGTTTTCACCTGCGACCAGGAAGCAGATTCATCTTCCACCCACGCTTTAAGGTCACTTGATGGGGATCTAAAGCACGCGCCAATCGAGATAAAAGACTCGTTTCGCTCCCTACTGCGCCTATCCACCTCCACTTTTCAACCTATGGGTTCGCTCTCTCTTTCTCTCTTTCGAAACGGCAGCTGCAATACTCGACTTTAACCACCACATCCCTCCCCATGCGCACTCTGGATGGCGTCCATAGTTCACTCTATTTTCATGCTAATCATCGCTCGTAATGATGGTAATGGCGGAATATTACAATCACGCCCTCTTGAGACGGATTAATTTATGAAATGACGTTTATTATTGGATTTTAAAGTTCACTGGCTGATTTACGAAGTGATTTAATAGATATACTCGCTAGATGGGGCGAATAAGTGCGAAATTGAGTGAAATAGGTGTCGTCAAAATGGCCGCTTCTCGTCTCGATCTAAGTCAATTATTGTGTTTATTTCGTCATAGAGATTAATTAGTATGATGAAATTGAAATTTTTCCGGATTAGGTGACGAAATGTGTTGAAATTGATCGAAAAATCATTTTTTGTTTGTATCAATTTTATGTTTGTAATCAAGCTGTACGCCTAGATCTCGTTTATTTCAAATAACGAAAAGAACAGACAAAAAGAAAATCACTTCTTGGGCTAGACTGGTTTCGGTCAGCTGACCGGAAATGATTTGATGTACTTTATTTTGGGAGTGATTAAAGGTTGTAAGGGCAGCTGAAAAAGGGCAGCCGGCGACGTCCAAACACCCCACACCCTCACTAGTGCCTTCCTCCCTCCAGTTGGTTTATCGCTCTGTACTCATAATGAAAATGGCGGCACTGGGTGTTAGTGGGCAGATGGTTGACGACTAAGCGTGCGCCATATGAGTAATTTAGGGCATTACTCCTCCCCACTCTCCGCATTCTCAAACAAATTCTATAAATTAGGGGATCAAATGTTACAAAAACGTTTTTATATTAAAATAAATATGAAAAAAACGATTTAATATCGAATTTTGTTTATTTTTGTCTGCTGAATAGCGGCAATCACAGCCCGCGATGTGAAAGAGGAAAGTTAATAAAAGAAATGTGAAAGAAGAGAGAGGGCGCGACTGTAAATCGCACACTATGGCAGTACGGGTTCTTTTGAGGAGTTAGTAGTTCTTTTAATTAAAAATATATATCGAAAGTTTGCCACATACTTAAAATAGCGTCGCTGGGCGCCTTTTATTGGGTCTCGGTGCCTCTTTGAAAGAGGAGATTTGTTGGGATCAGAAGTTAATCACGCTCGGCTTGGAAAGTTTGTGGAATTCACCACCAGAATGCGCCACTAACGCATGGCGAATTCTCACACGAGCAGAGCGAGGCATTCGAATGATAGGAATGCATTGTCGTTGCTGAATTCTTGTCGAGTTTCGCACCAATGAGTAATTAAGGAATCCCGTTATTCTCCACACCGTTAGAACGTTGCGTTTGATAGATTTTTTTTATATCTATGTTTAGGCATGTTTCGCGAGCCATGTTTGTTTTGCGTTATTGTCGCAAATGTAAACAAAGAAAATGGCGGATTTTTTTTAAAAATTTTGGCTAAACATGGCGGAGTTTTGGGGTCGGGAGCGTCGGGAACAGACGCACAGGTGTTGTGAGAATGAGTCACACCTGGAATTCCAAGTGCAATGCCAGGAGGAAGTTGATTCGAAGCTGATGGGGCATTCGCCCGCGTTTTTCCACGCTCTGATTAACACCAGATGGCGCAAATGCAGCAACACTTGTGTAAAAAGTTGGTAGTTTGCTGCAATTATTTATTTAAACCACATGTGCAATTGATGGTAAATGAAACGGATGATTGACCGGTTGAGGAAATAATTTAATTTCTGTGTTTTTTTTATATATTAAAATGTTTTAGAGAAATTTAAAAACTGATTTTTCTTGTTGGCTGAATCGCTCGTTGAGGTTTTTTCGTTCGAGTTTCGGTTTTTTTCGCGCCGATGATACTTCCGGAAGCTGAAAAAAAAATGAATTTTTTTATAGATGATATTCGGGTGGTGGATTTGTGGTTTTACCTCTGTAACGGGTTGTTTACGAGGCGAGGCGGGAGCAAAAACGAATTTCCTTGAATTTTTAACGCCCATCGCATTAGTTTCGCTCGTTTTTGTTTTATCGTTCGCTTTATTCGGGTTTGATTGAGCTTTACTGAAGAAAGAACCTCGCCGGAACTAGAAAAATAATATTTTTTTCAATTAATTTGCATGGTCTTAAAGGAGACAAAAAAGTCTGGTATTCGCGGGAAATCAGTACTCTGGGTTCTAAAATTTTTCAACCAAAAATCAATATTTTTAGATCAAAAATTGACATTTTAAGACCAAAAGTTGACGTTTTTGGATGAAAAATGTGCCTTATCTAGACCAAAAATCGAAATGACGATAATTGGCCTAAAAAATCTACTTTTGGGCTGAAATCATTGAATTTGGGTCTAAAACTTCGATTATTGGGCTAAAATCATTAATTTTGGGTCTAAAACGTCGATTTGTGGGCTAAAATCATTGATTTTGGGTCTAAAACGTTGGAATATTGGGCTAAAATCATTGATTTTGAGTCCAAAAGGTCGATTTGTGGGCTAAAATCATTAATTTTGGGTGTAAAACGTCAGTTTTCGTCAATTTTTTGGTCAAAAAAGCCAATTTTTCGGCTAAAAGCCGTCGATTTTTCGTAATGTCGCAATGACGAACTTATATCACAGCCAGTAGTCTACTACCAGTACTGTATTTTTTTAAAATTTAAATTTCCCGCTATTCGGGACCACCAATATTCATCCGGTTTCCCAGAAACAAACCTCGATGATTTTAACCCTAAAATTCAACTCACCTTCAATTTGCTCGGCGACATTGGCGACAGAAAATTAAACGGAAGCGGCGATTTTTCCGCACCGGAAACTAAAAAAAATAAAATAAACAAAAATAAAACAAAATCCAAAAAATCGATTTTTCAAGATCAATTTCGATTTCAAACCTTCGATCGAATGCGTATTAGTCCTAACATTCAAAAATTCCATTTCCGGTTCCTCAAGTCCGCCTTCCTTGGCCTTTTCCTGCATCCACTTCTCCTTGTCGAGTTTTTCCATCTTCTTCCTCAACTCCTCTTGCTCTTGCTCGTCGTCCCCGTTCTCCTCGTCCGAGCAATTCGTTTCCGTCCCATCTTGAAATTCGTTGTAAATGTCTCTCCATCTGAACTTCCGTTCCCGGCCCTTCCCATCCGTGTGCAGGTCGCCATCTTGGAGATACATCTCTTTCAACAACCGAACTTCGCGCGCATCTTCGTCGTCCATCGCCTTGAAATGTGCGCGTCCGACTTGGTCGCGAAGCGCGTCTTGATTCGGAAGACATTCGTCCAGGTCTCCCAACTCTTCTTGCAGCACGTCGTCGTCGGACATGTCGTCTTCGTCGCTACTCGCGTCACTTCCGGACAACTCGGCTTCTTTTTCGAAAAATTCGGCGATTTTGCGCTTCCTGTTGACGTTTTCGGTTACAATTTCCTCGTTTTCGTCATAAATTGCTTCTTCGTCGCCACGTTCCTCGTTTTCGTCATAAATTGCTTCTTCGTCACCGCTTTCGGACGACTCCGCTTCGCTTTCGGAGCTTTCGAACACAATTTTTCGCTTTCGAGTCGAATTTTGGCGGAAAAGTTCGCCGGTTTCAGAGTCGTCCGACTCGTTTTCGTCGTTTTTTTGTCGAAAATCGATAATTTCGTCGTTTTTCCGTTGAAAATCGATAATTTCGTCGTTTTTTCGTTGAAAATCGATAATTTCGTCGTTTTTTCGTTGAAAATCGATAATTTCGTCGTTTTTCCGTTGAAAATCGATAAATTCGTCGTTTTTTCGTTGAAAATCGATAATTTCGTCGTTTTTTCGTCGAAAATCGGCATTTCCATCGTCCGAAACTTGCATGTCTTCAATTTCGACCCTTTTTCGTTTTCTTTCATCGCTAAATTCGTCGTTTCTGCCTCGAAAATCGTCCATTTCGTCATTTTCACGTTGAAAATCGACATCCCCATCGTCCGAAACGTGAAAATCGGTCATTTCGTCACGCGCTTCGTCCCGTTTTCGTTTTCTTTCAAATTTTTCAACTGGCGATCCAAATTTGCCGGAGCAAAGTCCGATTAAAGTGTCGAAATTTTGCGATTTTTCTTCCGGCCCGATTAACCTCCTCAAGTTTTTCCGCGGCGATTTTGGCGATCCGAATTTGCCGGAACAAAGTCCGATTAAAGTGTCGAAATTTTGCGATTTTTCATCCGGCCCGATTAACTTCCTCAAATTTTTACGCGGCGATTTTGGTGATCCGAATTGACCCGAACACAAACCAATCAAATCGTCCATAACAACTCGTTGAGTGTTCACTTGAATTTGCGAATCTGCGATCTGACTCAGATTAAAATTGTAACTCAATTGCGTGTCCGAGTACTGATTAAAAGCCCGCATGGGCATGGTTTTTTCCGTAGCCTCTTCGTCTTCCGCGCTAGAGATTCGATTCAGCTAAACGAAAGTTAAGAAATTGGAATTGAGTTAATGAAATAAAATTGAAAATAAATACAAACTTTGCGGTTTTTCAACGTCTCGGGTGAGAAACATGCTCGTTCGAATTCCGGTGTCGTTTCGACACTTAAACTGCGGGTGTATCGCTGACCCGGGGTAACCATGGCGACCATGCCGTAATTGGTATCCACGCTCACGTTACTCGCGTCTAAAATGTTGTTTTGTGTTTCTGTTAAGAAAAGAAAATCAAAATGATTAAAAATGTTATAAGAAACACCCAAATTAAAGAAACAAGTTTTTAAAAAACCCAAAAACACAAAAATAATCAGAAAACCTAAAAGAACCTAAAACTTTCTTAACTTAGATTTTTTTTAGAAATTTTAAAAAAAAATACACAAAAAAAAACCCAAAAAATCAACAAAACAACAACAACAAAAACCCGCCGAAGATTCAACAACAAAAAAACCCAAAAAGCAAAAAACCTTTTGAAAAACCCAAAAATTCAACAAACCCAAAAACCCAAAAAATCAACAACAACAAAAAAAATCCTCTTTAAAAACCCAAATAGCAAAAAACTTTTTGAAAAACCCAAAAATTCAACAAACAAAAAAACCCCAAAACCCAAAAAATCAACAAAAAAAACCCCAAAGATTCAACAAACCCAAAAAACCCAAAAACCAAAAAACTTTTTGAAAAACCCAAAAACTTTTTGAAAAACCCAAAAACTTTTTGAAAAACCCAAAAATTCAACAAACAAAAAAAAACCCAAAAATCCAAAAAATCAACAAAAAAAAAACCCCAAAGATTCAACAAACCCAAAAAACCCAAAAACCTAAAAAAATGACCAACAAAAAAAACAAACAAAAAACAAAAATCCTTTTGACAAACCCAACGATTCAACAATAAAAAACCCAAAAAGCAAAAAACTTTTTTAAAAACCCAAAAATTCAACAAACAAAAAAAATCCCCAAAACCCCAAAAATCAACAAAAAAAATCCCCAAAGATTCACCAAACAAAAAAAAAAAACCAAAAACCCCAAAACCCAAAAAATCAACACAAAAAAAAAACCAAAAACCCCAAAACCCAAAAAACAAAAAACTTTTCAAAAAACCCCAAATCACCTTCGAAAATCCGATTCTGCGTGTCATTTTCCGCATTATTAAAACCAGAAATGGAAATACTGCGATCCCCCTCCTCCAAACCATCATTTTCCTCAATTTCTTCCTCATCATCCGCATCTTCCTCATCATTTTCCTCAATTTCTTCATCCTCCGCCTCATCATCGATAAAAATATTCCTCCGCACTTTCTTTTCCCGGAACGAAACAACATCATCCTCCTCCTCTTCCTCATCGGTATCAGTTTGATCCGTTAACTCGGCTTCTTCCTCTTCCTCCGCCTCGATTTCACCCTCACTAGCGAACCCTCGCTCGTTATCCATTTCGTGCAACTCGATCCTCTTCTGCCTTTCAATCTCCCGCTTTTCCGCCATCTTCAGCCTCAATTTCTCCTTCAAACTCAGCAACTGCGCGCCCGGCGTCTCGCTAAACTTCACCACTTTCGCGCCATCTCCTTCGCTCTTTTCCTCTCTCTTCGTTTTCCTCAATTCGAGCGTGTGGTCCGCGAGCCGCTGAAATAATCCCGCTGCTTGATCCGAATAATCGCAGTCGAGGTGCAGCGGCTCCTCGCTCAAACGTGGCGCCGGAGCGTCGGCTTTGAGCAGCCGCAGAGCCGTCAGCGACGGCGTTAATCCGCTAGACTTGACCGTTTTCTCCACGTTCGGAGTGGTCGCTCGAACGGACAAAGTGTTTTCGAGCTCCCCGGGGTCTTGAATCGGTCCGGTCGTTGAAATTTCTTCGATTTTCGCACTTTCCGCTTCGTTTTGCGGCGCCGTTTCGTCTCCGACGGCGAACGGATCGGGCAAATCTTGCGAATCGTCGTCATCGTCCATCCGAATATCGTTTTCCGTCGACGGTGCGTCGTTTTCGTTTGTTTTTTCGTTTAAATGGACCGGAAGTGGTTTGATTTCGGTCGGGGTGCGTGTTCGCCTGTTGAGAAAATACTGCAACGTTTTCTGCTCGGGTTTGTGGTACGGAATTGAGACGCTCGATTGACGGACCATTCGTTGCGTTTCGCTGTGGATGTTCAGAACGTCTTCTTTTTCTTTACGAATCGACTGTTTGGTCTTGGGAAATTATTTTATACGATTATTTACAAGTTTATTTCACCCGTAAAATTATTATTTTTTACTTTTACGCTTTTTTTGACGCTTTTTTTCGTTTTGTTTACATTTACGTCATTTTCTTGTTTACAGTAAGGCGTCGTCTCCTCGTCCGATTCCTCCGCGTCGAATAAATCGGATTCCTGGAAGAATTTATTGATCTGTAAAATAGATAAATAAATTAATGTGAGGAAAAAATTAATTTTTTTGTTGTTTTAATTACTGAGAATGGTGTTGGGTCAGATGGGATGTTGGTATCGCTTTGGATTGACACTTTTTCGTCGGGAATTTCGGTAATTTGTGGAATTTCCGAAGGTTTTTCTTCGATTTCTTCATCGCTGTCGTCCAGAATTGCGCGCCCGGTTCGTTTTTTGGATACTTTACGGAAATTACCGATCACTTCGTCTTCATCGCTGTCTTGAGTGCCATTTTCCGTTATGTACGATTCATTTTTCGGTGAATCACAGTTCTCGTTATCGTCGATTGTCATCTCGCCCATCGCACTAACATTATTTGCTCTTTCTCCGTTCCTTTCACCCAGTCAAGTTTGGCGGGAAAGAAGAAACAACAACTTCCGGTCGAGGACTCGTACTATTATTTCCAAAATAAAGCTAAATGACGACTGTATTAACACGAAATAATTTTTTTTATCGAATTCCTTTTGTTTTATAACGTCAGTTTTTGTTATTTATTATTTGTTATTTGTTGTTATTTGTTGTTAAATTGGCAATATGTTTATTTTTGTTCTCGCTAGATGACGCTACCTCCCACTTGAATTCAACGAATCGATTGACGTCATATAACATCCTCGTACAAAGTATTCTCCATTTTTATTTGGCAAAAGCTAAAAATCTACTTCGTTGTCTGAATACTTCATCAATGTCTGATTTAAAGTTTAGAGTATCCCGCGACCAGGGATCACGCACAACATATTACCGTAAGTTTTTCTTAATACACAAAAAACCCGTTAAATTAGCCAAATTACGCAATTGGTGTTGGCAAGACTAAAACTTTTTGCGACGTTAGGCCTAAAAATATAATTCGCAATTTCCTCGTTTAGAGCACGATGACAGGGACGAAAGAATAGTAAAATTTAAATCAAACGGTAACGGTGGAGGTCGCAGACGAAGGAGAGATAATCGTAAGTTTTTCCATTGGTTTAAAGAAATTTAAAATTCGAGAAAAATAATTTTTTTTTATTTTTTTGAATTATTTTCCAGATTTGAAGCAGTCCGATGGTCGTTCCACTTTTTACGACGAGGAAGGAGACGTGCAAATGGAAGCAGACAATGAACCGTCAAGGAAATCGCGATTGTAATGATTATTTAATTGAAAAAGATTATTTTTTGGATTCATTTTGATTGATTATTTTATTTTTTGTTGATTAGTGTTCCGTATGAGGCCAGAGGTGGCTTCAGCAGAGGGAAAAATCGGAGACAGCCAAGACGGTGGGTTCGTGGGGGTCCCGATGGTGGATATAATCAAAGAAATGATAGAAATAGTCGATCCAATAGCAATTGGTTTCGAATAGTGGTGTGTATTTGATAGAAGACGAAGATAAATTGTTTTTATTGTTTTTTTTTGTTTTGTTTTTTTAGATTCCGAAGATGATCAATGTAGATAAAACCTTAATTTTGAAAACCATCGCACAGAAATCTCATGTCCCATTTGTTCCGTTTAACGTATGTTATTAAGAATTAAATAATTCGGTGATTTTTTTCAATGAAAATAGACAAAATTGTTATTTTTTCAATGAAAATAGTAATTATTTTAATGAAAATAGTCAAAATTGTTATTTTTTTAATGAAAATAGTAATTATTTTAATGAAAATAGACAAAATTGTTATTTTTTCAGTGAAAATAGTAATTATGTTAATGAAAATAGACAAAATTGATATTTTTTCAATGAAAATAGTACAAAATTGTTATTTTATCAATGAAAATACTGTAGTACAAAATAGTAATTATTTTGAGAAAATTTTGTCTTTTTTTAAATGAAATATTGAAAATTTGTCACTTTTTTAATGAAAAGGGGAAATTTGTCTATTTTAATGAAAATAACACATTGCCACGTTTTAAATGAAAGTCTGTTTTTTGAATGAAAATAATAGCAAATGAAATATTTTTCTTTGTTTATAGTTTAATTACGAAGGTACTTACGCCATATTTCACGTTGAAGGACGAGAATGTGCTAAAGCAATCGAAAGACTAAATGGAGAAATCACTCTACCAAATGGACACAAAGTAAATTTTTATTATCTAAATTAAAATTAAAATTAAAAAAAAAAAAAATAAATTTCAGATGGTGATTAAAGTATATCCGAGTTCACAACCCCCCGAAATTCCATTGGACGATGTCGTTTTGGGCAAAATTAAACTAGCCATGGATAAACGCTACAACTCCGGCACGAAATCACTAGACTTATCGTCGTTTGTCAATGATATTGGTAAGCCACGAAGCCGAATCAATTAATTAACCAATTAATTCCACATTTCACGAATGATTTCAGAATTTAAGAACAATGGCATCTACATTTCCCTGAATAGAAAAAACGTGTTTACGAGTATTATCGAAATCATCGAAGAACATATTCCAGAAGTATGTCCAAACGAAAATTAATTATTTTCTTTATTTAATTTAATTTTGAATTTCAGCTATTAGCGTTGAATTTGGCCGACAATAAATTGACATCCGAACAACTGGCGTTGATGTCTGGTAAACTGAAAAGTATCAAAATCCTATCACTAGCAGGAAATTACGTAAGTTGAAAATAATGTAAAAGTTGAATTTTTATTAATTTTTAAAATATTTTTTGCCAGTTAAAAAATTTAAACGATCTGAATTCGATCAGAGAATTATCTCTCGAGGAGTTAGTGGTGTCGCGAAATCCGTTGTGCGACAATAACAAAGACCAGGCTGCTTTTGTTAGGTAACGTTCACGCCCGATCGTCAATTTGTAGGTGCATTGACACGTTGTTGGTCATATGTGGGCGTCACAAATGTGTGTGTAATTGTCCGGATGTTTACAAAATGTTATTTCAACGTTTCCAATGTTAGATTTTTTTTGGTGAATTGAGTGTAAGCGAAGGTTTGAATTGCTTCGATGAATGATTCGCTTCGATTTAAGGTAGAGATGATCATAAAACGGTGTTAAAAAATACAACAAGGGTGAATATTTGCAAATTGTGATGACTTTATTGATGCAAACGGTTAAATTGGCAATTTAAAATGCAAATTTTGATGTTTTTCGACGATTTTTTTTATTGATTTTGTGTTTTTCGACGATTTTTTGATTAATTTTGGTGTTTTTCGACGATTTTTTGATTAATTTTGATGTTTTTCGACGATTTTTTGATAAATGTTGATGATTTTGATGTTTTTTTGATGTTTTTTAATGGATGTCAATGCGAAAACAGCCTTTGGAGAGTGGAGAAGCGAATTTGAAATTGATGCAGTTTAATGCGATTGGAGATTGTTGAGTACCTTGCACCGTACCCTGTTCTCTGCCAGTGTGGTTTGGCGTTTTACTTGTTCGAAGGTGATGACACTGTGGGTCTGTCTCACTTCTCCCTCCCTCGGAATTGGTGCTTGAGATTGAGGTGACGAGGTTCTGGTGTAGGAGTCAGGCGATATGGTTGCTGGTACAAGTCTGCAAAAACGAATTAAACATTTGAAATCCTCAAAAATTCCGCTTGGCAGTTCAAGGCAAAAATGCAAATTTTTCAATTTTTTTTTTTCAATTTTTCAATTTTTTTTTTTCAATTTTTTTAAATTAAATATATTTCTATAAAACAATCTTTTTTTTAAAAAAAATTTTTGATATTGTTATTTAACCGTTTGCGAGGGAGGAAATTTAATTTTGTATTGTTTTTTTATGTAATTTTTTAACCACTGGTGTTTGATTGGATTTACTGCATTGAAAAGCGTTATTGTGTCACTCGAAGCAATTCTAGCTGTCAATCAAAATGTAATAGTTTACGGGAAAAATGGAAACTTGAATTAATTTTGGTGATTTTCGTTGTTTTTGTTTCTGTTGTGGAAAAAATGGAATTAATTGATGTTGTAATTTGTAACTGACCCACGTGACTTGACTTTGCCGCTAATGATGGCGTGGAGGGGCCTCTGCACCCGTTTTGTGTCGCTTTTGGAATCGTGGCACAGATGGACGCCAAAGGCCTCAACTATGTTCATCGAATTTGTTTTCTGCAGTGCTATTCGTCAGAAATTTCCAAAGGTCGTCCGATTGGTACGTGTTTGAATTATTTCTAAATATTTATTAATTTTATTAATTTTGATGATTTTATTCAATTATTACAGGATGGGCAGGAATTACCACCCGCTTATGGGTTCGATGTTGAACCCGAGACGATTTTACCAACTTCTCAAGTAAATAACGGCGCTCCGATCAAGAAAAATCGATTTTTATAATGTTTTTATTATTTTAGGGGAATTTTTTCTCTGATGAAACGGTCCGCGGGATTGTTCTACAATTTCTTGAGCAGTGAGTTGTAAATTTTTCGAATATTTTCGAATTTTATTTAATTTTTTTTAAATTTAATTTTTTAGATATTTCAGTTTATACGACGCTGGAGATCGGCAAGCTTTGCTGGCTGCTTACCACGACCAAGCGGTGTTTTCGATGAGTGCCGTGTCGTTTTTGAAGTATATGTTAATTTGAAAATTTGCGATTGGTTTTTTTAATGTTTTATTTTGCGTTTGGCAGAGGCGGCATATCTGCGGGGAACACGAACACTAATCAATTCAACACGTACATTCACGAAAGTCGAAATCTGCTGAAAGTCACTCAACTGAATCGTCGACAAAAGTTGCTACGTCAAGGAAAAATCAATATAATCTCGTATTTGTGTCAACTACCGAAAACGCAACACGATCCCATGTGTTTTTCCATCGATGTGCCTCATTTTTCGGTATTTTTTCCCGTTTATTCGATCGTTTTATCGATTATTTAATTGATTTTTGTGTTTTTTAAGAATTCCTTGTTGACGGTGTCGTGCAGCGGAGTCTTCAAAGAAGGTACGCACGGATCGAAACGAATTTATTTCGAAATTAATCAATTTTATGATGAATTTTGGTAGTTGAAAGCAAACCAGGCACTCCCATCCGGGCATTTAGCCGCGTTTTCATCCTGGTTCCACAGGGAGCCGGATTTTGCATTATTAACGAAATGCTGTTTGTAACGCACGCAACTTCCGATCAAGCGAAGGTAATCAAGTTTGGTCGATATTTTTGATGTTTTAATTAATTAGTGTTGTTTTTTTTTTCAGGCTGCTTTTAAAGTGCCCGCACCAACTCCATCCCCGAGTCCGGTTCCTCCGTCCTTGACAAATATTCCAAACGCCGAACAACAGGAACAGATGGTGCTGATGTTTTCGCAGCAATCCGGGATGAATATAGAATGGTCTATGAAGTATGTCGCATTTTTAAGATTTTATTGTCCAGTTTTTGTTAAAAAATGTTAAAATTCTTTTCTAGGTGTTTACAGGACAACGATTGGGATTTTGCGAGATCTGCATCGGTTTTTCAACAGTACAATGTAAGAAATGTTAAGGAAAATTGATTTATTTTTTTAATTTTTAATTTAAATTTAGAAAAATGGACAAATTCCTCCAGAAGCGTTTATTAAGAGCGAATGAAGACATAGTTAAATTGTTTTGGTTGTATATTAACTTTTTGTTAAAATTCATTTTGAATTGTCATATTAAAAATCATTACATCAATTGTTTTGCTTTTAAAAAAGTGGAAAAATGAAAAGTTTGTTTATTTAATGGTAAATAATATCGGGTTTGTCACTTCACGTATTGTGTAATTATTAATAATTATTATTTTTTTTATTTCGTAACAAATGTAGACGAAATTAAAAGATATCAGACACGTTTTACAGTATTCGTTTCGTTTGTTGATTTATCAAACTTGTATTCCATACAAAAGACGGTTTCAGTAAAGAATTTATTTTGTATTTTTTAATGTTTCCGTTTATCGCAAGTTTATTTATTTTTTTATTACTTATATACACTTCCATTGTGACATTTTACCTATTGTAACATATAAAAAAAAAAAGTGATATAAATTAAATTTTATTCACAACACAAGACAGCTTATTAAATAAGGACCAATCGGAAACGTTTCATGTCTTTCGAGAACGAACTTTTAGATTCTCCCGCTAGGACGGGACAACACGTAACGACAAAAATTCTAATTTGGCATCGTGAAAAGTGAAAAATAACAAATAAAAACGAAAATCTTCGTAGAAGAAAGCACCACAATTGGTTTCATTTGCCGTGAAAGCAATATATCGAGCTAGAGCTATATTAATGACTATAAAATACGCGATAATAGAGCGTTTTTGATCGCCACAGAGAGTAGGAATTATCAAATTTGAGTAGGTAAACGCCCGGACCGGGGTACACGTGATTTCCCGCGTAAACCTCTTCGTGGCAGTCGCGGCGATAGACGGGAATGACGACCGTGACTGGCGGACGATCGACGGGCGACGAACCTTTCTCGATGTCGTCTTTGCCGCTTTCTAAAATGGCCAAAATCGAATTAATTTAATTGAATTCGATTTAATTTAGTTGGTGAATCGCACCTTCGCCCTCTTCTTCGTAATCGTCGTCTTCGCTTTCGCTGATGTGCACGCTCACTTGATTGCCCGGCATTTTCGTCCATTCAAAGTGGACGCCGAAAGCGATGTCGAAACTGTCGGTGGCAAACTCCCAATAGAGGCAAGTGCCGTCTTCGTGGGTTGGTACACGAACCTGTTAACGTTTAAAATGGTGAGTTGTGGTTTTTGGTCGGAAGCGGAGCAGGTTTTCAGGTGCAGAGAACGGTATTTGGATAGGAAATGTGCAAAATAAAATTCGTTTTAGGCTGAAAATATTTCATTTTAGGATTTAGGTGCAGAAAAAAATCACTTTCCATGTGCAAAAATGGTCTTCTGAAGCCTAAAATGAATTTTAAATGCTAAAATTCATTTTTTATTGCAGAAACAAATGTATTTCTTAGACTAAAAATGTGTTTTAGGCACAGACAACTAATTCTCAGGCGCAAAAGTACAATTTTAAGTTCAAATTTAGTCGTTTTTTAGTCAAAAGATGCCATTTTTAGGCTAAAAATGGTCGTTTGTAGTCAAAAAATGCCATTTTTAGGCCAAAAATGTGTTTTAGGCACAAAACTAAATTACAAATATAAAAGTACAATTTTAGGTTCAAATTTGGTCGTTTTTGGACCAAAAACGCAGTCATTTTTAGTCTAAAAATGCCACTTCAAATTTATTCGTTTTTGGACTAAAAATGGCTTTTCTATGTAAAAACAATGGTTGTTATTAGGCCATAAATTTGTTTTAGGCACAAACAATTAAATTTTAAATATAAAAGTACTATTTTATGTTCAAATTAGGTCGTTTTGGACCAAAAACGGTCATTTTTAGTCTAAAAACGCCACTTTTAGACCAAAAACGAACAATTGTACATTTTTACCGTTCTGAACACCTTGGCACAACACTACTGTAAACCAACCGTAACGGTTTCCCCGTGTCCAACTTTAATTATCGAATCGACGCTCTCCTTCTGAATAGCATCCTTAAACTCTTTGATATCTTTCCTAGTCCACATCGACGCCGGATTCACAGCTGGCAAATCTAAAACAAAAACAATTTCCTCAATTTCCAACTTCCAACCAATCAATCAATAAAACTCCAACCAGACGACAAATCCTCATCACTTCCTTCCATCTCGTCGATTTTCTCGTCCTTTTTCTTCACCACATTCGACGGCCCATTCGGCTCCATCAATTTCGGCCTATCAACCTCCTCCTGCTGCTGAATAAGTTGTTGTTGGTAAATCTGTTGCATATACTGTTGATAATGTTGTTCCTGTAGTTGCCTTATTAAAACAGCTTGCTGCAACGATCAATACATTTTTTTAAAAATATAAAATTCGAAATCAGTTGCCACACAACCGTAAACACACACTTGATCAGGGTTGCTAGGATACTGTTGCTCAGCATACGCCTTAAATTGGTGATAAGTTTGTTGATTCAGAGCGTCCTGGATTTGGTGTCTGCGAATTGAGATTTAGAAAGATAAGAATCAAATATCGCGGTAAACAAACCCGCCAATCATGATAAAATGATTGCAAACATCTGTTAACACGTTTTATGTAAATAATAATTTTTTTTGTGATTAATACTTTTGAGTTTCCAATCGTTGCCGTTCTTGTTCTTCTTGTTTTCTTGTTTCTTCCTCCAATTTGAGGCGTTCCTGTTCCTCCTCTTCCATCCTGCACTGTTCCTCGTGTAATTTCCTACGATTCAAATGTATTTTCATCGATTTTGGTTCATCGATTGAAGGAAACGTAGGCGGCTTTTAAGTAGGGCCCGAGGCTTCCGAATTTTGGAATATTTCGAGATGTTTTGAGATATTTTGATAAATTTTGAAATATTTTGTAAATTTTGAGATATTTTGATAAATTTTGAGATATTTTGTTAAATTTTGAAATATTTTGATAAAGTTTGAGATATCTTGATAAATATTGAGAAATTTTGACAAATTTTCGACAAGTTTTGACAATTTTCACAAATTTTGCCACAATTTTCACAAATTTTGCCACAATTTTCACAAATTTTGCCACAATTTTCACAAATTTTCACAAATTTTCGACAAGTTTTGACAATTTTCAACAAATTTTGACAAATTTTCGACAAGTTTTGACAATTTTCAACAAATTTTGACAAATTTTCGACAACTTTTGACAATTTTCAACAAATTTTCACACATTTACTACATATTTTGACAATTTCAACAAATTTTGCCACAATTTAAACCAAAATTTGGCCAATATTTCCTTGCCATGGACCTCCAATCCCCTAAAGCCACCTCCGTGCGAAACTCACTTTAATCTCTTCTTTTCCTCCAAATCGAACTTATGCGCTTGAATAAACGGCTTAAATAACGGACAAATTTGATCTAATAAATTAATAAATCCAGCCATAGCATCCTCCGTGCTCATATCCCCTAAACCTAGCCACGCTTGCCTGCAAAAACAAACAAATCCTCATTACTTTCTAATATTTACCACCCAAACACCAGTATTTTTTGTTTGTTTACCTTCGGTCTTTTCCAATCACATCGAGAACACCGACGGATGGCCAAGCCTCTACTTTGAGAGGCCCGTGAGTTATTTGTTGGGTATACGCTACGAGTTGCAGTCGGTCACGGTATGTTAGTTGCATTGCTTTGCCTTCTTTATCTGCGAATGCGAATTTGTGATTAATTGAATTGAGTTTGTTTAAAAATAAGGGGAAACAACCTTTTAGAAATTTAGATGCTAATTTGTATAGTTCTTTTAAAGAAAAGCCCCAATTTTGTGTGTAGTCGTCTTCGATCGTCCCATTTTCCATGTGCTGGTTATTGGTGTCATCCAACGTGTCGCTCGAAATGCTCAGCCGATCAAACGGGGAATCCAACTGGGAAGCTTCGTCCGTTGCGGCCATGTTTAATTCAGCCACGTCGCCGTCTAGAAATACACCCAGTCGACTCAAAAAAAATTGAAAAATAATAATAAAATATTTAATAAGTTTTAATTATTTTGCTGTTTGTTTGTTTTTATTGTTTTTAATTTTTAATTTAAATAGATAGAATGTACAAAAATATCAGTTAGGTTCTGTCTGACTCTTACGTTATTATTCGATTAATTAGAAAAAATATTTCTTTTTGTTAATTGTTATAATTTTAACTTTTGGTATTAAATTATTATCATTATTATTCATTTTTAACATAGAAAAGAAAAATTTTAAACATGTAGTTTCCCATATTTTTAATTTCCTTCGAACACCGATGAGTTGGACGCGATTTAGATTGCGACTCCATTACGCCGACGAGCAATGAGGAGTAATCTCAATCCGTAATTTTTCACAGATAAATTAATTGAAATACTTAAAAGAACAAATTTTGGAAACAACTATGGAAGATGACATATTTGATTCTTTGGAAGATTTAGGGTAAACGTGCAAATTAATGAATAAACAGATCGAAGCCGACATCTGTCAAAAGACCCGTCCATTTAATTTTCATTTTTCTCATCTTTGCGTTTATTTATTTTTAATTCCAGATACACCGGATCTCTGGTCGAAAATGAAGCATTTAATAAAGCAATCGGGGAAGGTGCTAAATCGGTGGAATACACGAAACTAATCGAGTGGTTGAGCTTGGAATTGAAAGTTTTAAGTAAATTGGACGACCAAGTGAACGCCATTACGAGTAATAAATTAATTAATTCTATTCAATTTTCGATTTAAAAAAATCACTATTAATATCCATAATCTAGCCCCAGATGACTCCAGTAGTTTTGTTTTGGAAGTGAGCAGCTTTCTGAAGGAATTAAGTAAATTATTTGAGCAAAAAATCAATATTTTCTATAAAATTTTTGAAATTTTTCAGATTGTCCGTACAAAATCTTAACGGAAGGTCTTCCCACGCAGAGATTACTTACTAGAACAAGCCGGCTTTGTTTAATTGGTAGATTTGATCATTTTTAAACGAGAAAATTGAATTAATATTGATTTTTTTGTAGATTTTTTATGTACCGAACTGCAAGCAGCTCGAATGATCGCTCAAAACAAACCGGAATTGGTTTCTAAAAATATGCAAGTTGAAATTGTACGTTTGGTTTGGTTTTAATAAGAATAAAGTTAACGCTTGTCTGATGCTTTGTAGGCGGAAAGTACGACGGCGGCGGATTTGAAAAGCATGTTGATTACTTTGGGATTCCCGAAACCACCGGCCAACATAAATGCGCAACAGCTTTTCACCAAGCTGGAGAACAAAGTGAAAGAATTGCTTTCGAAAATGCCGTCGAATTACATGAGTAAACCGCTGCTCAATGGCGTTTTAAGCGATAAACAGTGGCTTACTCTCGACGAGATTAATAACCAGTTGAAAAGCGAATACAGATTGAGGCGGGAGATGCTCACCAAAAGACTCGACGTTACGATTCAATCGTTTAAATGGTCGAGTAGAGCCAAAGTGAGGGTTTTTAAATTATTGTTTCTTGTTTTCTGGCATTTCGGATTTTGCCGTTCTCGGGATAAAATAGTCGGGTATGCTTGGTACTAAAATTTTTACACAAAAAATTGACGTTTTTACACAAAAAATTGACGTTTTGACACAAAATTGACATTTTAGACCAAAAATCGGTATTTTTAGATCAGAATTCGGCATTTTTACATAAAAAAATCTACCTTTATCCCAAAAATTGCCATTTTAGACCAATGTAAGTTGCAATAACGATTATTGCACTATAAATAGTCAATCTGTGGCCTAAACACATCGATTTTTGACCTAAAAATGTTGATTTTGGGGCTAAAATGGCAATTTTTGGTCTAAAACTGTTGATTTTCACTAATGCATTGACGAATTTGTGACATGGCCCGTACTGCTGGTACCATTTTTTTTGCTAAATTTGGGACAACCAAAATTCGGCCGGTTTTCTAACAAAAATATTTTTTAAATTTTGATTTAAAATGATAAAATCGATTTCAGTCGCGGGAAAACGATATAACGCAAGCATTTCAAGCAATAAGAAACTCGCTTTCCGTCGATCCGGACATCAATTTGGCCGATGTTTTAGCGGCAAGAGAAAGTATTGGTTTTTTTAATTTATTTTGTTTTGTATTTTTTTTTAAATCTTAATTCATTTTTTTAGCAATTGCGATTATGGAAAAGACGAGTAGTGCTTCAGTAAGGAAAAATACAAAAAGTGCTGTTAATAAAGTGATGATTGGATCGGTAAAAATGTCTAAATTGTGCGAAATCGAAGTTGGTTCAATGTTTTGCGGTTTTTCAGGTGCCCGATCGCGGTGGGCGGCCGGCGGAGCAGCAAGCGCCGCCACCGGAAATGCCGAGTTGGCAGAAAAGGAGCGACGGGTCTTCCGGAGGTATAAATCGGAGTGTTTTTGTTTTGTTTGTGACGAATGTGGTTGTTGCGCTGCATCATTTGATTTTTCTTGAAAAGCAAATTGCATTGAGACAAAATTGCATTTTGAGACTAAAATTGCATTTTGAAACTAAAACTGCATTTTGAGACTAAAATTGCATTTTGAGACTAAAATTGCATTTGTCGAGGCTAAAATTGCATTTTTGAGTCTGAAATTGTACATTTGAGTCTAAAATTGCATTTGTTGAGTCTAAAATTGCATTTTTGAGACTAAAATTGCATTTTTGAGACTAAAATTGCATTTTTAAGGCTAAAATTGCATTTTTGAGACTAAAATTGCATTTTTAAGTCTAAAATGCATATTTGAGACTAAAATTGCGTTTGTTGAGTCTAAAATTGCATTTCTCAAATATGCATTTTTAAGTCTAAAATGCATATTTGAGACTAAAATTGCGTTTGTTGAGTCAACAATGTCAATTTGCATCATAAATAACCATAAAGAACCATTTTACTTCACATTTTAATGTGTTTTGTCCTAATAAGACCTCGTTTTTATTCCAAAATATTGACTTTTTTCAGGAGGGGGTCGCGGAGGAGGACGCGGAGGAAGCCGCGGAGGCGGTGACCAGAGAAACAGAGTCCAAGGCGGTTGGAGCGGAAAATCTCAAGATTCAAATTGGAATCAAGACAACAGAAGTGGTGGAAATTGGAGCGGCGGCGGCGGCGGCAGTGGCAGCGGCGGCTTCCAAGACAACAGGGGCTACCAAGGCGGTGGCTATCAAGATTCCGGAATCGGCTACCAAACTGCCTACCAAGACACCAGCCGAGGTTACCAAGATACCAGAGGATATCAAGATACCAGGGGATATCAAGATACCAGGGGATATCAAGATACCAGGGGGTATCAAGATACCAGGGGGTATCAGGATACCAGGGGATATCAGGATGGGGGCCAGAGAGGGCGAGGAGGCCGGCGAGGAAGGGGCGGAGGCGGAAGCGGAGGTGGGGGTAGTGGCTACAGGGGTAATAACTACGTTGATCCAAATGCTGCGGCTTATTATCAAGAACAAGGACAACAATATTATCCGAATGTGGATTACCACTACACTGGTGCTAGATAAACTGCTATTTACGATCTCAGTTAATTTGATTTATTTATAAATCGTTTTGATGAATTTTATCTAGATTTATAAATATTGTGATTTATTTTGCATTTATTTGTAACGAGCCATGGATTTGTAATTTGAAGCAAATAAAGCTTTTTTGTTTTGTTGTCTCAAAAAAGTGTGTTCAATAAAATAATAATAATAATGATGATGCAGGGTGCCCATTTGAAGCGAGTATATAAAATAAGGTGACCATTCGTACTGGTTTTACCAGTACAGTACTGGTTTTTTGTCATTGGTCCTGGTTAGTTGTGAA
>JAQIXU010000798.1:0-24867 GCA_034701245.1 Strigamia transsilvanica | reverse complement strand
GGCATTTTTTAGACCAAAAATGGCATTTTTTAGACCAAAAATGGCATTTTTTAGACCAAAAATGGCATTTTTTAGACCAAAAATGGCATT
Source organism: Strigamia transsilvanica (assembly GCA_034701245.1). Classification (NCBI taxonomy): domain Eukaryota; kingdom Metazoa; phylum Arthropoda; class Chilopoda; order Geophilomorpha; family Linotaeniidae; genus Strigamia; species Strigamia transsilvanica. Next base: position 24,777 of record JAQIXU010000798.1, on the reverse strand, counting down.
TTTTAGACGAAAAAATTGCATTTTTGCACGCAGGCACCAGGCTAGGTGCAGCCGCCGCTATTCCCCTGCCCTGATAAATTGATTAAACAGCAAATTACCAGCTGACATCAACCCTTTCTTTTCAGCTTCATATTCTGCCCAAGCAGCTTTACGTTCTTCTTCGGTCAATTCTTCCGACGCTTTGTTTTCGAGAAGCGAATCGTGTTCGTGATAACCAGAAATCCACTGTTTCTGGCGAAGTAATAGCTCAGCAAGTAACCGATCCTAAATTTAAAAAAAAAAATACATAAACACAAATAAAAATACACAAACAAAAAATTAATTATCCGTTTTGTACCTTTGGCACGATTGGGGTGGCAATTTTGTACTTTGTGTCTGGTTCGAAGTTGTAAAGTTCTTGCAAATCAGCAGCATTAAAATGCCTTTCTATTTGCTGTTCATCGACTACACGACAAGCCAAAGATAATTTGGTAATTTGACGATCGTAAATTTTTTCTTCCATGGACGCTTGAGCCAAAAAGCGATAAATATAAACGGGCTTTTTCTGTCCAAACCGATAGACGCGAAAAATTGATTGCACGTCGTGAGTTGGATTCCACGAAGCGTCGAAAATAACGACGCGATTAGCCGACACCAAATTTATACCTAAACCACCAGCTCGGGTTGAAATCAAAAATAACTTAACCCTAAAAAAATAATAATAATAATAATTCAATTTAAAAAAATTAAAAATTAACATCAAAATTCAATATATACCGAGATTCTTCATCATTAAAATGTTCTGTACATCTTTTTCTCGTTTCGGCCGAAGTTGAACCATCCATCCGGAAATAATCTACACCTTTAACCCACCGCGATCCACTGGGCCCGTCCTCTTGCAGCGCCAGAGTTCTTTCGATCAGCTCGAGCGACAACAACGACTGGCTGAATACTAAACTGTAAATTCAAAACACCAATTTAATCGATTTAAAAATCATCATTATCTTCGATAAAACCTACACTTTATCACCGATGGCTTCACATTCTTGCAAAATGTCAAACAGTAGCACAATTTTCCCACTGGCTTCATTCTTTTCCGCATCGTCTTCGCTCACGATCTCGGTCCACCATTCTTTGCTTGGTCCGTTAAAATCCTTCAACTCCAGAAATTTCTCCTCCTCTTCTGGAAAAATTCAAACGAGAATGAAATCCACGTCAAATCCAATCAATCCCACCAAATCATTACCGTCCTCTCGTTTCTCGCCTCGCCGCCTTCTCGTCCTCCAATTATTTATCACTTCGTCGCCGCTGACTTCCGACTCTGACTTCGCTTTGCGACCGCGTCCTTTTCTATTTCAAAAAATAAAAAAATAAAATCAATTTCAACCAACGAAAACAAATCAACAAATTCTACCCCTTGGAACTGGACGGTTCGTCCAAACATAAAACTTCGCTATCGGTTGACGTCGCCGTCTCGCAGGATTCATCATCAATGAACGAGTCATCGGAGTTGTACATCGCCTGTTAGATAAAAAAGTATAAATTTGTAAAATAAAAGAAAAAAAATATTTTTACTTTGTTTTCGTCTCTTATTTCAGCCAATTTTAAGACGTAAGGATGTGTCCAAATCTTCATGAGACCCTGGTAATCGGCAAACAAGCCGGATCCTTTGCTTCCGCTCATTTTGCCACGTGCGAGGTGGTCGAGGAAATGTCTGTACAGTTTGATCTGAACTTCCGAAAGACGTATACTTATCACATATTCATATTTAGGGGGTAGAAACGGGGTGAGAACATTATAATCTCTTCTTTGCACACAACCGTCCAATAAATTATGTAAAATGTGAGCTCTTCGTTTCATCAAGCGCACATCGTGTTCGGTCGAGTCGGCGCACTGTCCGTTCACTATAGGATTCAAAAATCGATTCTGAAATTCCTTCCGAGTTCCCAACAATTTTGGCTTCACAAATTGCACCATGCAATGATCTGAAAAATCAAAACCGACCGATTAATTTCTCGTTTGCGTCTCGTTTTCGCGGTGAAACTCACATTCCGATAAGTTGTTCTGAAGCGGCGTTCCCGTCAACACGATCCGGCGGCGACTCGAAATCCTGGTCATCGCTTTCGCGAGCGCCGTGTTGTCGTTTTTCAAAATGTGTCCTTCGTCGCACACGACGACATCGGGACCGGGATCGATGAGCGTCTTTAAAAACACTCCTTTCTGTCTCTTGTTGGCTCTTTTACTCTTTTCTTGCACTAGATTTCGAAACATGTCGTAACCCATGATGAGTACGCCGCCATCTTCATGCCAAGCTTGCAGCGTGTCCGCCCGGCGCCAGTTGTTTTTTATACTCGCTAATTCGTATACCTAAACGAGAGGACAAACACAGCTTAATACAAATCAATTTCGGGCCGCTTTCAATGTTTATTTACATTAAGTTTGAGCTTCTCAGCTTCCAACCACATGTCAAATTCACTATACCAATTGAGAATGGTGTTTAATGGACATACAACTAAACACGTTTTTAGTTTCGTCGCTTTTTTGTTGCTTAATAAAGTGTGGATGAATGCGATAACCTAAAAAAAATTAAAAATTACAAATTAAAAATGAAAATAAATAAAAATATCAATTACAAAATCACCTGTAACGTTTTCCCCAGACCCATGCAATGCGCTAAAATGCATCCAGATCCCGGATGAGTCTTCATTCTGTCCACGGATTCACAAACGGTTTCCCACAAAAACTTCACCCCTAAATGAAATCAAAAATAAATCAATCAATCAATCAAAAGTTGAATTGCAGAATTATTCAATTTTAATACCTTCAACTTGATGTGGTTTTAACTTTGTGATAATATCAGTGTGAACTTTGATTAACTCTTTATTAGTTTCAATATTTCTGTCTAAAACAAGTTTCGTCGTCACTGCGTGTTTTCCTTGATCGGTCACAACTTCGTTGTACTAAAAAAAATTTTAAAAATTAAAACCGAGTAAAAAAAACTCGCGCTTTTTGTGTTTTTTCTACCAATTTTTGTCGATCAGCAACACGACGACGCCTCTCTTCCTCCTCTCTAGCAGCTGCTTTGGTATCTTCGTGCAATTTACTATCTTTAATCAACTTCCTAATGTGTTTTCTGGTTTTAGTTGGACTCTCTTTATCCTTGAAAAATAAAAAAATTTAATTTATTTTAAAACAATTTAAACAGAATTTAATAAATTACAGAATTCGATCCCGCATCGGAAGAGTCTTTCACTTCTTTTATTCTCCTCCTCTTTTTATTAGCAGGTTTCTTTTTCGAATCATCCGAATTAGCCGAATCTTTTTTATCCCGACGGCCCTTAGTCTCTAAAGAACTTAAAGATCCATCCGATTGGCTCGACTCCTCCTCCTCCTCAGAAGGCTCCGACGGTACGGCAGATTCGTCCGAATCGGCAATCCGACGTTTTTTCCTATTCACAAGAAACAAAAAAATTCAAAAACCCAAAAAAACTTGAGCAAAAAAATATCAAATCACCTCTTGGTTTCTTTTTTTTTATCATTCGATTTCGAATTTTCCTCATTCTCGGAGTCGGTGTCGCTCAATTTGCAATTCAACAACGGATCCTTCTTCTTCTTCTTCTTAACGGCGACATCTTCATTATCCGATTCGTCATTCGCCTCATTTCCGCTATCGTCTTCCTTATTCCCTTCATCGTCTTTGTCCTTGTCTTCCGTCTTGATTTTCTTCTCATTGCTCTTCTTGTTGCTCTTGGACGACTCCTGATCAGACGCCGAATCCTCATTATCGGACGAATCCAATTCGGCCTCCAAAATCTTCTTCGCCACGTCGTTCGCATGAACATCATCATCATCGTCGTTTAATTTCTCTTTCTTAATCGTAACCTCATTATCCACATCCATATCGTTTTCGTCGTCGCTCGAAAGACTCAACAAATGTTCTTTGATTTTCTCAACTGCAAAAATAGAAAATTACAAGAAATTAATTTATCAATCGCATTTCATAATCAATTTCATCGTACTCCTCTCTTTTTTCGTTTCGTCGCCACTGTCCGCCATCGACTTCATTTTCTTTATCGTTTTCTTCACGTGTAACGACTTGAGATTGAACAAATTCGAAATGCCTTTATCCCCGTCCGAGCCGGACGAACTCTCGCGCTTTCTTTTGTGTTTCTTCTTCTTGTCTCTCTTTTCCAACGCTTCGACGGCGCTTTCCAAACGCGTCAACGTCACTTGCACGTCCATTCTCAGCTTTTCGTCGTTCGGATCAGGACTTCTGCTGCGAGTATCGATCGTCGCATTTTCCCGCTCGCTCAAATCCTCCTGATTCGAATCCATCGAAACATTCGAATCGCTCGAAGTGTCACCACCTGTAAGTCTCAAAGGTGTGTTAACGAGTTTTCTATTATTAGTCTTCGAACGTCCTTGCGACTCGGACGAACTACCTCGGTGCGGCTTTTTTTTCGGGGTCGTTTTCTCCCGCGGTCGACTCCGCGGCGATTTGCTGGGCGTTTTGCACGGCGATTTGGCGAAAGGCGAGGCGCACGGCGTGCAATTTTCAAGAAAATCGCAGTCAAATTCGCGCAGCAAAGCGTTTTTAGCTTCTTCGTTGTCGTTGTCGTCCTCGTCGACTTCTTCTGGCTCGACTTTGACGCGAAGCTTTCCAGCATCCTCGTCGACATCTTTTGGCTTGCCTTTAACGCGAAGTTTGCCAGCATCCCCATCGCCGCTGTTTTCTTCATGGATCGGGGCTTTCGCCAGGGCCTCGGCCTCGCTTTCGCTATCATTCAAAGCAATCGGCGGCGACTTTTTCTTACTTTTCCTCTTTTTTTTACGAATGATCTCACTACAATTTTCTTGATCGGATTCAGCAATTTGTTCGTCGCTTCCCGCATCATCATGCGAAGCGGTGTCAGAGTCCAGCAAAGTCAAATTCTCGTTCCCCACTCTTTTATTACACTCGTCATCCTTTTGCTCTGCTTCGATCGTTTCTTCATCATTCTTCTCCTCTTCTATCGTTTCTTCATCGTTTTTCTCCTCTTCTGTTATTTCTGCCGCATCGTTTTGCTCTTCTTCTGTTATTTCTGCCGCATCGTTGTGCTCTTCTTCCGTTATTTCTGCCGCATCGTTTTGCTCTTCCTCTGTTATTTCTGCCGCATCGTTTTGCTCTTCTTCTTCTTCTTCAATCATTTCGTTGCCGCTTTCATCTTTTTGTTCCTCGTTTCTTTTGTCCTTCTGTTCGTCTTCCAGCATTTCGTCGGTGCTGTTTTCGTTCTCGGAATCAACGTTTCCAGTTGAATCGTTGCAGATGTCGGCTGCTTCGTCGGCGGATTCATTGTTCTCACTTTTATCGGACATGGGATTGGTGGAACCGCTACAATCTTTAACAGTTTCTTCGATTTCACCGTTTATCGTCCCGTTAACTGCACCCGAATTGTCCAAATCAACATTTCCGTCGTTTGAATCATCCAATTCCTCTTTGTTTTCCACCGAATCATCTAATCCGTCTTTCATTTCGACCAAATCATCCAAATCTTGTTTCATTCCGATCAAATCATTCAACTCTTCTTGATTGCCAACCGATTCATCCAACTCTTCTTTGTTTCCGACCGAATCGCCCAACTCCTGTTTGATGTCGCTCGAATCGAGTTCCACCAACGTGTTACTCGAGCCATTTAATTCCTCCTTGTTTTCGAACGAATCGCCCAGCTCGCCACTCGCCTCTTCTTCGTTCTCATTAACTAAATCTCCAAGCGCATCGTTAATCTCGTCATCAACAAACGAATTCTGAACCGAATCGTTCACTTCGTTCACCGAATTTGGTCTTTTCGGCTTGCGCGAAACGACCGCCTTCGCTTTAGCCAGAAACTCGGCATCGTCCGAATCGTTGTTAATGACGGGTCTCGGTGTACTCGTGCGGCGTCGTTTCTTCGGCTCAGTGCGTGGCTGCTGTTTAATCACGAGCTTTTTCGGCTTAGGCTTAGGCGTCGGCAATGCTCCGGAATCCGCATCGGGTTTACTTCTCTCGGTTTCTTCAAAGCTTTTCACTTCTTTTTCGATGACAACTAAGTTGTGCTTTGTGACCGTCACGGCTTTCTGCAGCTTGGTGGTGAGCGCAAGTAAATCGGTTTTGCTGTTTGCGTTGCCTTTCGAGCGGCGCAGCAAGTTCTGGGCTCTGTCCTTAAGCAAATTAACCGCATAAATAGTCTTGCGCAGAAGGAGGTTAATTTCCACTCCGTCGTCGCAATCAAGGTCTTCTTCGCCGATCGATGATTTGTCGACTCTTCTTTTTAATTTCTTGTTCCTGCGTGAATTTTCGTCCGTACTGCGCAACAATTCGAGGCAATGTTCTTTCAGCTCTCGCAGCGAGTCACGATCACACACGAAACAACGCCAAAATTCCATTTCCATAATTTCCGATAATTGTTTACGCCCGAAATTACGCCTGATGCATTCTTTGCAGAAAGCATTGTGGCAAAAATCACAGCATATTAAGTTACCCCCCTCAGCGCACCAACGACAATACTCATCCACGCCGTTTTCGTCTTGAGTAAAAGCTCCGTTGTTGTGGTAGCTGAAGCATTTCTAAATTCAAAGAAATTGAGAAAGAAAATCAAAATACATTTCAAAGAATTTTTTTCTTGACATTTTAATACGTACCCGGCATAGAAGAACCTCCAACACAGGGTGTTTTTTGAGAAATACCTTCATGTTGTGGTTGACCTGCTGACCACACGCCGTGCAGGTGATTATTTGATTTTTGCCATTACCTATGGACGATATAAAAAATATATTTTTACAATTTGCGATTCTTTTTTAATTTGGTGTAAATTACTTATGGATTGTCTCAAATTGTATCGCTGTTTGGACTCATTAAGAGCATCGTTTTTGTCAGCGGTGGATTCGTTTGGTTGATCAATCGCCGAATCTTTGACATTAAAATTGAGTTTATTTAATCAGATTAAAATTTCACTATTTTTACCTTCAGTTTGTATGTTTTCACATCGAGGCTCGTTTACTGTAACAGTTGAGTCGATTTCGCACTCTTCCTCGTGAGCTGTCGCCGAATCACCATTCATTTCAACGTTTTCCGTTTCATCTTCATCATCCTCCGCTAGAGAAGTTGTACTGCTCTCTAAAACATCCATCCTGAAATTCAGACAATTTAATAATTAAAAAAATTTAATTTAAAACAAAAAAAAATTTAAAAATTGTAAAATTTTTTTTTTTTTTTTTTAAATAATCAAAATATACATAAAAATAAAATAAAAAAATTACCCTTTTAAAGCTCCAGAAGAGTTGACAATACACTGAAAAGCATAAAAAATAAAGAAAAACAAATTAGACATTAATTTTTTGTTTTGAAATCTTTACCGCCATTCATTCCTAACTAACTCACACTATCTTGTATTGTCGTCGATGGATCCATCTTGCATCCGATTTAAAATCTGTAAGAATGTTTTGCGTCAATTCTCGTCGAACAACAAAAACATGCATTCTTTCACGCCAAACTCTGTGTATTTACTTCCAACCCTTCACTTACCGATCCGGTCTCGAAAATTTTTTTTCAATTTTTTTTTTTTCTTCTTTATTTTTTTTTCCATCACAACTTGTACCTTTGTTTGAGCTTTAAACGTAACAATTGCAATTTCGGAATAAAGTAGCTTCGAATACTTGAGCGGGATAATTCCAAGTGGCTTAATTCAATTTTCATTCATATTTTATTAGGAATTTCTGTTCATTCGACATCTTGCACTAGCTAGCACTCCGGCATCCTCTCCGTTCGAATCAGAGTTTAATTCCGGACAAAGCAAATCCAAGTGAAATTTACGGGGAAAAAATTTTGTGCTTACCGTAAACAATTCCTTTCGGTGCAGATTTAGTTGATTCGCGCTGTCTTTCAACGGAATAACAATCGATTAAAAATTACCGTGTTTGATAAAATTTTGACTCTTTTTCACAAAATGGCGCTCTAAACTGACGGTAGGCATCTCTGGTAAAATTTAAGTGGAATGAGTAAGAGATAAACTGTCAGTGGATTTAAAAGAATTTAAGTTTTATTAAAATAAATATAAACTTGATTTTTGTTCAATATTTTTTAAACAAATGTTTATTTAGTACTGTTTATGATTATTATTTTATTTTTTAAATTTAATTGCGGTTTTTAGCATTAACCATTCCATGCAGAGGTTGTTGATACTAACTGGATGGAAGAAGTAAAAAACGAAATTTATGTTACAACACATAACGAAAAATGTATATTAAAAACTAATTCCTTTTAAATCCATAAAGCATACGTCAGTACGACGTCTAATAAAGTAATCACTCAATGAAATACATTAATTTCGACAATAAAATTTCGTTTTCTTCGAACCGCATCTCGTTTCACCAAACTCATCATTCAAAATGGAGCCGATGCCGCTGCGGACCCGAAGATGATTGTAGTGAAACGACGATTACAAACTTTGTAATGACTAAATACTTTTGGCTAACATAGTTCCACTTCATTCAGTGATCGCCCATCATGGATACCGTCTCGCAACCAGTCGATCCCAGAGAAGAAGTGAAAAAATTGCAAACTTTAGTGCGACAATTAGAATTGCAGAATGCCCAGTTGCGAAGTCACCAAGGAAACAGATCGTCGCCCCCAATCAAACCACCACCACCACCAACAACAACAACAACAACAACAAACACAAATTGTAGGCGACTTTCCAATAACGAAGACTCCCAAAACTCAACGTTAGATGACGTGGACATTATAGATTTGGAGGATCTTGATTTCTCTGATGAGGACTCGTGGTAAACAAAACAAAAATCGAAACAAAACAAAACGAAAATCAACTTTTAATTCCATCGAATCGAGATAAATATATTTAACTAATTATAGTAATATCGCTGTAATTAGTTAGGTGATTCAGCCAACTGTTGCTTGTTTTTATTATCGTTATCAAATGGGATTCGAAATCGATGAATCATTCGTTCAGAAAGAGAAAGTTTTTTTTTCTTCTTTTCTTTTGTATTTTTCGAGAAGAAAAAAAATAAAAATCGGCGCTTTCCTCTTCGCGTAACCTAATTAATGTTATTCACCTTGTTAGAGAAGTGGGTGGACCAGTTTTTCAACCTCAAAAAAAAAATAATAATTCAAAAATAAAATAATTTTTAAACGTGAAATTTAATTTAATTTTTTTCTCTTTCTTCCGTTTAAAGGTTGTTTAAATCGCCGAAGAAATTGACGGACGAGGAAAAATCAATGAGTCCATACAAATGGATGCGGAGAGATGTAGAGGACCCCGAAAACACCGATTTACAGACAACTAAGCAGGCGCTTGTCAACAAGTTGGACGACTTAACGCGAGGTGCAATTGAAATTTGACGCTTGTTTAGCACGGCATTTTAATTAACTCTCACGCAATCTTCTTCCTGCTCTACCAAACTTCCGTATGGTAATCTCTAATACCCGTAATTTGATTTGCTGGGTCAAATCCATCTAAGAAGGGGCGTCAGCCACGAAAGATTCAAATATGAAAAATGTAATTTTAAAAGAAATTTTAAAATTTTTTGTTTTGTTGTTTTTTTTTTTTTAGTCCGGTTTGGAAGTCTGAGTCATCTGCATCTCCCTGTTCGGAAAAATCCTCTGGAAGGTGAACTCATATCCCCTCAGTTAAAAGCCTCGTTGGGTAAGACAAAACGTAAAAATTGCGAATTAATCGAAAATTGTTAATTTGTGGTTTTTTTCTTTTCTTTTTTTTTTTCAGGTTTTAATCGCAGCATCGACACGCGTACCTTCACCAGACCAAAAAAAAGACGCGACAGCGAGCGAGAAGCCAAAATCCCCACTGCCCTGCCTGTAAAATCATCCCCGATCGCCGAATGCGTGTCGGGACACAACGCCGAGCCTCTAGACACGCCCGAAGACGACTGTCACAGCACTGCGTCCGACAGCAGCTTCAGTCTGAGCAGTTTTCATCGGCTGGCCGATGTTGTCGACGTTCAGGCTTTGGCGCGAATGCAAGAAGAAAGTGTGTGATTGGTTTATTTGAGATTTGAATTGTTTTCCGGCAAATAAATCGCCATTTTCTTTCATTTTGTGGCTTCCGCGCGACGAAATGACAGAAAAATGCGCAAATTTGTTTGCCAAAAAACGAAAACTAATCCGTAATCAAGAAATAAAACGCGATTAATTTGTTTTAAAAGGCTTAAGAGAACCTTCGCCAGTCTCTTCGTCAAGAAGAGGATCAGGTTGTTCATGAAAATCGGCAATAAAAATTGAACTGTGAATTTGATTTGGGTTTTTATTTATTTCTAGGGTCCAGTTCAATACCATCCATTGTTTCACCAGTTCTGGGTTGCGAAGGAGGGATATCACAGAGCATCCCCGATTTTCTCGATAATATCCCTCCTCCCAGTCCGTCGGATAGTAACTTCGCCTCACAGTGCCTTGTGGAAAAATCGATAACTACAAATGCAGGTGAAAATTGGGGGAAAAGGCGAAGTTTGTTTGAATTTTGTACGAAACTTCCGGTTTGGTTCTCACAACAGGCAACTTCAGGCGAAGTCTTCCAAATCTGAACAAATCTCACAACACAGCGATGCGTACAACTGGCGGACAGGGATTAAGGCAGCATTACAGCGACTCTCGTTTGCCGCACAGCACGGCCGCGCAGCACGGCTCCAGACAAATAAGTCCCTCGAACTCGTCGCGGGAAAGCTCGGATATGGAGAGCCGCGAGGGGACACCCACGAGAAAAGTGAAAAAGATAATTTTTTAAATTTATTTTTTATTTTTTTTTGTTTTTATTTCATTTAATTCAGGTTAGGAACGATTCGTTATCGTTCTCGGGTAGCGCAGGGCGTTCGGCGTCTCCCGCGTCCCGTTCGGGGATACCTACCCCTCGCAGAAGCGGATCGCCAGCCGACGTCGCATCCGCACGAAGTCATTTGCCAAAACCGGTGCAGAGCCGAATCCCCGCGGCACGGACTCGGTAAGCGCAAAATTCGAAATTCACCCGATCGCACACACCACCTGCTTATTTTGATTTTCTTTTTTAATTTACACTTTTGTCAGCTTTATTGTATCCTGTTACTAAATGTGAATCTGATGATGATTGATTGTTATCATTTTAAAAAAAACTTGTACTTTAAAGACATCTTTTTGTTTGATTATTAATTTAAACTGTTATGAATTAAAATTTAAGACAAAATGGCTAATTGTTGAATCTTTCTTTTGCTTCTTTTGTATGGAACTAAACGCTTGAATTTTCTCTACATCTCTTTCTGCATGAGTATAACATTGCCTTCCTTGCAGGCCGAGGTTGCCCCTGACTCCATCTTCAAACAGTTCGGATGACTCTTGGAAAGATGGTTGTTTCTGATAGGAAATTAACATCCTCCTTTGTATTTTTCGAACATAAAGACTCCTTCCTGCCTTATTCTCGCGCAGCCATCTTTTGATATAACCGGACTCATCTCTCATCTATTCATAAACATATTTTTGTTACACTTTCTAAATTGGCTTCTTTAATTCTTAAGTGTTGTAGCAATGGATTTTTAGGACTTTTATTCTTTTGTTGCGATTAATATTTAAATATATATTACGATAGGAATTGAATGAAAATACAAATACGAGCAACGAACCTTGCTAAACGTAAATCTCAATTGTATTATTGATTGTGAATGACGAAAAATTTAGTAAGGAAATCGCCTCTTTAAATGGTCAGTTGATTGTGCCATTTTTCATTGTGTGATTTCTTTTCGAAACTGAATTTCATGTTGATGTTAATACATATCAATTTTACTCTTTGTTTGTCGATTTTGCAGCATTTAACTTCTTTTGGGGTTTGTTTAGGAACAAGTGGGTGTTGTGTTGTTATGGTGGTTGCAGTTGGACATTTTGAATGTCTTTTCATGAGTATTCAACCTTCCATGTTTATTTATATTATAGGCATAGTGTGAATTCGAGGTGTTGAATTCTGCTCATGTATTTGTAATAATAATAATAATAATTAATAATTAATAATAATAATAATAGTTTTTTGTTTTTTAAATTTTTTTTTCTCCCGAATTGTTCAACTTGCTTTTGTTGGTTTTAGTTAGAATTTTTATAATTGAAAGCTAAAATTAGAAATCAAGGGATGTTATGCAAAGTGTAAAAATTAAAATTGTGGAAATTTGTTAAAAATGAAAAAATTAAAATTAATTTTTTTGCAAATTGTTTGTGTGTTTGTTTGGTTTTTTTTACCATTTTCAAAATCAGAAACATTTACAAATCTAAAACTTTATACAAGTTATTAACCACATGAAACTGAATGGCATACAATAAAAATTAAATAAAGTGTAAAATAAAAAAAATATAAAACAAGGCAATTATTAATTTTTTTTTAAAAAAAAGAAAAATGAGTTTGCAATGTAAAGAATTACCGTTACAATAAACGATTTAAGGAATGGAATTAAAGGCACTTGTGATGGACTCTCACCTTACAACTTTGTCAAACGTTAGTAACATTATTTAAAGGACTGAAGATGGTTCGATCTTGAAAACTGAACATCTGCACGGATCATGACAACACCAGTAGGATTTACATTCGCTTTGAAAACTGTGTCAGGTAGAACAACTCCGTAATCTTGATTTTCAAACAAATCCTTAATCCGGTAACCCTGTGCATGCGTCAGGCCTAAATCCTTAAACCAAATTCAAACAATAAATTGATTAAATCTAGGTTTTTCAGTGTCGTTAGATCATTTTTTTATTCTTCCGAAAATTCATCAATTTTCACAGAAAATTCATCAATTTTCACAGAAAATTCATCAATTTTCGCAGAAAATTCATCAATTTTCGCAGAAAATTCATCAATTTTCGCAGAAAATTCATCAATTTTCGCAGAAAATTCATTAATTTTCACTGAAAATTTATTAATTCTCCCAAAAAACAATAATTTTTTCAGAAAATTCGTTATTTTTATACAGGAAAATCATTAATTTCTGGAAATGTTTATTATTTTTCTCAGAAAATAAATGTTTTCCCCCAGAAAATTTAATTTGCAATCCACAGGCCCCGTAAAGTACACTAGGATTAGTTTACGGGGTCCAATCGGAAGTACGTAGTTACCACCACTGATACTTTTTACCCCTTTGTTTCTAGATCAATTCAAATGCAAAGTTCAAACTTGTCGCATTTACAACATCGTGTTCCTAGTTGCATTTATTTCATGGCCATTCATTTCCACGGTTGCCAATTTTTTCCACCAAAATTATTCCAAGTGTAACCGAAACTTTGCATCAGCTTAATCCAAAACAACAACTACAATCTAGACTTACTTTTAAACTAACTGCCACTTCAGATGGAGTTCCATCAGTACGACGATTAAGGAAGACTATCGCGTAGGAATAAAAATTATCACTAACTGGAACAACCGGCCTTGCCCAAATTTCAATTCCTTGATCCTAAAATAAAAAATAAGAAATAAATAAATAAATAAATCCAAAGAAAATTAAATTTTTTCTTTCTTACTTTGTAAAGCCGTTTTCCCTGAATCCCCAAAACGTCTTGATTTACTTCAATTATCAATCTATTTTGTAAAATATCTTTATAATCCTTCTTAATAGTTCGTAGATCAACAGACATCAGTAGAGGAGCTGCCAAAATAGCCCACATTGCCATCTGGACTTTACTTTGCTCGTAGCTCAAACCAAAATTACCAATAATCAACTATAAAAAAAAAAAAAATTTTTTTTAACTGATTTTTTTTGTTTTCCATCACTTGTTACCATATCTGGGTCATTCCAATGACCAGGACCGGCATGAGGCACCAAAACCTCTTGATTGTTTCCATAATAATCAATTACGGATTGAATACCGGCCCACGAATCGTCAATATCGTTGAAATTTCTCCATAAATTACAATGAGTAGAAATAGCTGTGTAATTGGGCTGAATTTCAAAAGAAAAATTACAACTCCAACAATTTTCATATTATTTTACGCGTTAATTTACACTCATTCCTGAATAGATTTGATAAAATGGCCAACTGCATGAATAAATCATCGGCCGACCCGTGCGATTAAGTAGTTTTCCCATTTCGGGATAACCTGAAAGAAAAAAGAAAAATAAATCACAAAAAAAAAAAAAAAAAAATATAAACCTCATCAATAAAATCCTGTATACCTTGATCCATCGACTTTGGTTGCGCATAACAACCATCCAATTTCAAATAATCGACTTCCCATTCTGCGAAAGTTTGTGCATCGATTTCCATGTGTCCAATTATTCCAGGATACCCAGCACAAGTATATGTTCCATAATCCTCGTACATGCCAAACTTGAGTCCTTTTTTATGGATCTAATAAATAAATAAATAAATTCAATTCATAAAAATTCAAATAACTTGAAAAAATTATCAATAAATTACATAATCTGAAAGAGCTTTTATCCCATGAGGAAATCTTTGAGGATCAGCCTGCAGTCTCCCTCTGTCGTCCCTTTTTTTCGATAACCAACAATCATCAACATTCACATATTCATAGCCGGCATCTCTATAACCGTCCATTACGAGTCGATCCGCCATTTCCATGTATAATTGCTCACTGCAAAAAAAAATTAAATTCCATTAATAAATATCAACTTTAATATTAATATTTTTTTAGTCACCTCAAATATATTTTTTTTAATACTTAATTTTTTAGCAATTTCATTTCATTCACCTCGCCACTGCAATTTCGCTTCATCAATGTATTAATCAACACTTATTCACTAAACAACCAGACAACATGATCTACTTGGGTTCTCAAGCAGAAACTAATTTTTATTTAAAAAAAAAAAGTTTCCTCAATACTCCTTTACATTTACTCAAGTAAATGGCCCACAAAAGTCTTGCCACGGGACGTGAGCAATTTCGTAAACAAGTTTATTTAAAAATAAAAAATATTTAAACCGGAAATACAAAAGAACATGAACAAAGAAAATCATTTTAAACAGAAATCGAAGGCCAATATTAAAGTCTAGGTCGTTAGGTCAAGTCAATAGCAATCGGCGATGATTTTTCCCTGCGTAAATCAATGCAACACATAATTAAAAATTCTTCTCACGGAAACACCTTAACCTAGTTTGCATGGGTGAGGCTCCTCCGTGCGCCATTCTCTCAAACAACTCAATACATCGCCTTTAGCGCGCTCGCTTTGATATCTACTTCTTTACTTTATGGAAAAGGTCGTAGGCACCGAAAACACGTTACGAGATGTAAAAAAAAAATAGATTTTAAAAACATTTTCAAGGGCAAATAGTGTCAGTAAATATCATTAACTGGTTCGAAAAACCCGATTATTATTATGCGGCCATATTTTTGTTCATTCCACCCACGCTGAGTTGAAGGACATATTTTTCCTTGTTTTGGCGTACAAGGACGACGACCTTATTTTTTTACTTTTTCTCACACAATTATAAAGGGAGAGGGAAAAAACACAGAAGAAAATAATGGTGGTATATTAGCATACATGTAACTTGCAGTTTCTACATTTTTTTATTGGTAGTTAATAACATGGGAAAAAGAAATTCGTGGTTTAGTAGGATAAGGTCGAAAATACAAATTTCTTCAGAATTAATTACTTTATGAATCTTATTTTTTCTTCGAATATTTAAGGTTTGAATACTGTACACGAAACAAAAAATGATAATTTTTTTTTTTAAATGAGGAAAAAGTATCAAATTGCATTTTATGTAGATAATCTGGTTTTAATAAAGCCAGTAAAGGATTTTCATGTATACAAGTTGCAATTTGTTTTGTATATAATTATTTACTTTTTTCTCCTTTTCCATTTAATGATTCTTTGTATTTAATTTCTAATCCTACCATTAAAAAAAAAAAAACTAATTAATTAAAAAAACAAACAAACATCATTGTCCTTGTTTATCTGAAATCACGTTATTTACTCATAATTTCCTACCCACAAACAAAAGTGAAACAACTTGTGGACAAATATGAATAAATTGATGAAAAATTGGAAATAAAAATTTAAAAAACATGATTTTCATCTTTTTTTATAATACAATGAACCATTGAACTTGTTTCCTACACCGAAAACTGAATAATTTCATGTTTAATGTCCTATTTTTTTGTCATCTATCTCACCTGATGCAATTGGCTGGATCATTGGCACAGTCGACGTTGCACCTGAATCTCTCCCATGATAGCCAACCCATGGGTGGAGTAAGTGCGAGTCCATTGTCAAGAGCTGAAAGCGGCGATGAACAATACGAGAGAAATACGAGAGTGTACAGTAGCTTCATGTTCATTTGTGGTGCATTGAGAAGGAAGTGGATATCTGGAAATAAAAAGTAGAAATGAATATACTAGTTGATTCTTTCGACCTCAATGTTCAAACTAGTTCAGGCTAAATAATTTGATAGCACTTTTAAGAAAGCACAAAAAAAGATTAAAAATTACATATGCGATACAAGACTGGAGGGAAATTTTAA
Organism: Strigamia transsilvanica; assembly: GCA_034701245.1. Taxonomy (NCBI): domain Eukaryota; kingdom Metazoa; phylum Arthropoda; class Chilopoda; order Geophilomorpha; family Linotaeniidae; genus Strigamia; species Strigamia transsilvanica. Next base: position 8,331 of record JAQIXU010000798.1, on the reverse strand, counting down.
ATCATTAATTTTTTCTTCTTCTTTTTTCTCCAAAAAAAAGATAAATGCAGTTTGTGGTTCTCTTTACTGCGCTTCGAAAAGGCCGTGGAAATTGCTAATATTTTGTTAGGATTTAGAAAAACTCGTAGCAGATGATCTTAATAAGCGTTTTTTTATGCATATTTAATGAAAGTTGATTAAATCATTTGGTTTTATCCACGTTGAGCGGTTGAAACTTACCTAAGAAATTGAAAACATTCTTTTCATCGATTAGTTTTCAACTTCCGGTTTGACAATTATAGTCGATAGTTGGAAACGGATGTTTATTCAAGTGATACATGTTTTTATTATTATTTTTTTGGTTGTTGCTTGTATAAAGCGGTTTGCCCTTGAAAGCCTTGGCGACATTCCAAGAGAACCAATTTTGCAAAAATTATTTTTTATTTTTCATTTTTAAATTTTAGTTTCCTGATTTTTAAGTAAAAAAATTTAAATTCTATCACATCCGTCTGTTAAATACGTGCAGGAATTATGCAACATTAAAAAAAAAAGGAAAGATTAAAAGGCTACAAATTTCTCAACTATCAAGTTCTTTATTTGTGACAGATTCGTGACTATTACCTATCTGCTTATACCTGAAATACAGCAATACTCTTCCGTATTTCACCAAGCAAATCTAGAGCAATTAACTTATAAAAAAAATGAAAATAACTTTTAAAAAATTACAAATTCCATAAACATCATGTACTAATTACAATATTTAAAACGATTTTAGCTTTTAACACGATTTAAAAGTAAAACGATCAATTAAAACTCAACCCTTTAGTTAAATGAAAGAAAAAGAAAAAGACAAATAAAAAATTGACGAAATTGACATGTCATCTCACCTTATAAAACTGCTCACTTATTCCACTACGACTTGATTATGATAAATGAACAAAGAAACTTTCATTCACTGTCACTCAGTCAATGTATACAGGGTTAATGTCCGGTTTGTCCGCCTCCAGAAGTTCAGGCAAACATGAGCATGTCAAGCAAAGCTGTGTTGTTCATGTAAGGCATGCTCCAAGTGCACTCAACAGTGCCAGAACCTGCCAAGCAAACACTTTACGGGGCCACCATTTTATCAGGTCAACCAATAAGAATTATTTGTACACAAGTCCGTCCTTTTATTCATTAAACTTCTTCCCGTAATTAATAATTCTTCAATATTTATCCTCAAATTAATCTTTTTTTTACTCAACAAATTTTACATACATTAAATTTCCCACTTTACAGCGTTGAGAAAACCGTTGTGTGTTGATCAATAGTGAATTTTTATGACAAATTTTAAATAATAATAAAACAAGACAATCAATAAACACATCTGTTGTAACTAATGCCTCCGAATCCACCTCCACAATTCCCTGGTGGTGGGTTATTATCATCTTTATCACTTTTCCACGTGTATGGCCTGACGACTCCATGACACCGAGATAACTGTGCATCCATTTCTTTATCCTAAATCAAAGAAAAAAAGGAACAAGAAAAGAATGTTTGAGTTAATGAACTGAAATTTTCTACATCGTAAAATCTAAACGTCAAAATAAAGAAAGAATTAAATGGCGGGGGGTTAAGCAATTGAGGTCGATTTGCGAGTGGGTTTATACACAAAACAATAACTAAAGTGGGAAGTTGAAAAAAGAAAGAGTTGATTTTTAATCAACTTGCTTTGTAAGACCTAGTTTGATTCTTCGAGCACTTTACAATGGCGGCGGACAAGACAAAAGAACAATATGTACGAAATTGCTAAAATATGGACGAATAAAAGCCGAAAATTAATTGTTAATTCTTTACATTGTCAAAATTAGAATCGACTTATCGACTTATTCATATTATCTATCGTGACCTCCATTTATCAATTGAATGATTTTTCTGTTTCCCACGGAAAGGAAAATTTGTACATTTTCATTAAAACTAAGTTAATGGGTCGAGGTGAGTTTCAATTGAAATGATAAAGGACCACACCGGACTACATAGCATTGCATTGATTGGCTGCGAATTTCGACTTGATTTCCCTCCGTTAATTTATTTGACTTTCCCTAGGATTGGGACGTCAGGACAATGTCCTGCTGCTAGTTTTCCTCCAAAGTTTGCCACTTTTCCATTTACTTTTCGTTTTAATTAAACACAAGCACGCAGGAGAATTATCTGAGATTAAAAGATAATGATTACGACAGAAATTTCACGAGTGAATGACAAAATGTGCCGTAAGTCACGTGCAATTTCTTATTAATATTTAAGTACTGAGCTACTCACCCGGAAAACTACACGAAGAACAAATTGCAGACATGTGTAATAATAATAAATTTTAAAAAAACAAAAAAAAAAAACAAAAAAAAAAACAAAAAAAAAACCCGGATTATTACTTAGTTATTTTTTCTTGTTTTATTTATCACAGCTACGAGTGGAAAACGTAAAAATTAGATTTAAAATCACACGAAAAAGCACTTTTTTTTTTAAGGGATGAAAAAAATAATTTTATTACTTATTTAGAAAGAAATCAATTTAATTAAATAATAAAAAATATTATATATATGTATAGAAATATTTATATGTAATATTTTGTATTATCATTTGAAATGTCGCTTCTTCTTCTTCATTATTTCAATAAAGAAGATTTGGAAGAATCGCACATACAGTAAATAAAATCAAAGTAAATCGACTCTAAAAAACACTTTTTGAATGATTTACCTGCAAAAAGACGACATTATCTTTCTCGATCAAGTCCTTGATTTCTTTATTCACTATCAGAGACTTCGGATCGGCATTTTCCTGCTGCGCATCGGCCACAGCCGTACCGCTCTTTCGATAGAACAAAACGTAGGCCGTGTCCTTGGGAAATCGCTTGGTGACCGTGCCGAACGACTTAAAACTGCAATAAGACACGTGACTGTCGTTGAACATGTACCACTCTTGATCCTCCATCGCCTCGTCCTCGCTCCTGCCGTCGAACTCCGACGACGAGCTGATTTTCGTCGGATGACGCGCGCACGTGTAGTAATGGCCGCTCTCCGAGGAGACCCCCGAGTGGATGACGACCGCGTACAGGTGGAACACATCGCGTTCGTTCAGTTCGCCGTTTCTCTGTTTGTTGGGGGGCACCGAATCGTCTCTCTCCTGGCTGCGGCAAACGGGCAAATGCAACTTCAACGGATACGCGACATCGGTGAGGATCTTGGACCGGCTGCGCGTTCCCGAATCGAACGAAAACCGAAGCAACGTGAGAATCAGATACTGCGGCGTCTCGACGATCCGTATGGAGCGCTCGGCCTCGCTCAGAGCGTTGCAACTGCTGCAAAAATATCTGTTTTCCTTCTCGAGGAGCTCCGGACACAGGTAATAATCGATGAGGTCGTCCAAGCACAGCGTGCTGTTGCTCTCCGGCTTGGGACTCGTGACCGGAGCGTCGAGGTTGGTCATTTCCACGTCGCTCGACGACTGCGTGCAGGTGGCCAGGGCGTGTTTGGACGCCTGGCGGATTTGGTAGCGCGTCGTCCTGCTGTGGCGCGGGGTCGACGGGAACGCGAGGTGCAGATCGATAAAGTTTTCGGCACTCTCCGAGATTTTGTTACAGGAAAAACACTTGTAAGACGTGACGAGTTTGCCGGCGAAAGCTCTGTGGACGAGTGATTTGTGCGCCAGCGAGTGCTGGACGGCCGTGCCGTTGACCATCGGTTCGTCGCGCAACGAAGCGCAATTGTTGAGTTTGTCGGCACTCGAGTTTTTGCGTTTGGTCGCCTTGCAGCGCTTCGAGTTGGGTTTCCTCAGCGGGGACGAGGAGGACGACGCCGACGAGGAGGAGGAGACCGAGGACGGCGAGGACGGGCGCGTACGGAACAAGGAACTTGGAAGCCTGTTCACTGACGAAGTTGCAAATTCACGTTTCGGAGATGATGCGTTGATGGAGTTGGAGGTGTTGGAGAAGGTTTCTTGCTCGTGAAGAATGTCTAACAAATGACGTAGATATTCCGAGCAATCTTGTTGATTGCCACTTTCGAACCAAGGTGGGCGCGACACTCTGTAGAATTCCATCACGTTCAACGCAGTTCTCTTCAAAACAATTGAAAATTCGATTAGCATTGCGCGTTTTCAATATTTAACTAATCTAACCACCTGTGTGTGCGATAAAAATGAAAACAACAATTGCATGCTTTTCAAAACGATTTCATATTTCGTTGGAGTTGTTAAAATAACGGCGTTATGAAATCTGCGAATTGAAAATTGACAAAAATCAAATCAAATAAATATGATTTTTCAATATAAACTCACTCGTCAGTCATGTACAACGTTTGAATAATGCTATTCATGTAACAGGTATTTCCCATGTTTATAAGTCCGGTTTTCCCAGTGTCGGACCGCGGCGTGCAATTGTATTGGAGCGAACTGTACGCAGAATGCGAATTCGCCCACTTGTGTTCATTCAGCATAGAATTCATCAAATCTGGATTCGGCTTCGGAAATGTCTTTTGAAAATAAAAATAAAAAAAAAAAAATTTTTTCTCGATCTTTCGACCAAATTATCTGATTCGAAAACGAAACGAATTCAAACGTACATCCAAAACGGCTAAAATAGGGTCGTATAGATCAGGAAATCCATTGTGTTTGTACAACATGGTGTTAACTAGTGTAACAAATTGATTAAGAAACGCATTATCTTCATCCGTTGTTGACTTGGATTGCCACGTGACTATTCTTTGTGGTATGAACCTTACGATCTAAAACGAAAACGAAAAAATAAAAAAATACAAAATACAAATAATTGAGTGCAACCTTGTGAAACACATCCGGGGAATGTTGGTAAGACAACAGCATATGCGAGAGAACCAAATACGCTGCGGTCTTCGACTCGGCGATGTCCAAGTAGCCGAAAACCTGCTCTATACTGTCCTCGGTCAAGCGACTAAGAACGTGAAACTTTGACGCTAACGCAAGCCCGCGTAGAAGCGTCATAATCCAATTGGCAATATTGTTCGGATCCGACGACAACAACAACCAATTCATCATCCTCTTGAGTGATAAATATAAAACATCATTCCCTATGTTTATGTCAGTCATAACTGTCGAAACGACTTCGGGCGACACGGTCATCGGCAAATACTGAACAATCGACGACAAGGCCCACGAAGGTTCGATGTTCGGGTTGGAAATGAGCGAATAGACTTCTCGCAGGACCGTCATAATGTTTTGTTTGTCCAAATTCGACAATAAATGTTTAAATAGTTGAGAAATCAAATTGATATCGAATAAAATCTGTCTGGAATTTACTAATTCGACTTCGACACACGCCGTGCCCTTGACGATGATCGTGGCGAGTTGTATTCTGCTGTCGACATCTTGGGGAATGCAAACCGGCCACGAGAGCAAGATGAGAGCGATTTCCTGCAGTTCCTTCAACGAATGCGTGCGACTCGCCAGCAGAACGGCATGGCGGCTGATCAACTGGAACAATTCCAGTCCTCGTTCGGTGTCTTTTAGGATGTCTAGGGAGCGGTAAACTAAATTGTGGATCGGACTTCGGTGCATGTACGCGTCGCTGAGGAGGAGACCGGCCAACAAGCTGTCCGTGAGGAATTCCTGCAGACACTCTTTGTTCTTGGTGGCCCATACGGTGTACACTTTAAGGCAAATGTCTTGTACGAATGGTTTGTCGCTCGTGGTGATCAGACGTGTGGTGAGCTCGAGAATACTTCGGCAATCTTGAGGGTCGTAGTGGGTGAGAAAAGTGCGGTCGATTAGAGACTTCTTGACGGTATCCGGAAAATCCGACTTAATTATTCCTTCCAAAATTGTGTTCATTTTCGGGGGGGATTTTGAGTTCGACCTAAAGTTTGAAACAAACAAATCAATTATTAGATTGGAATCATCGTGTGATGAGTCTTAGTTTGATTCCCTACTGTTTATAATTCGTTTTGGCAGTTTGAATTTGACGTTGAAATTGGTTTATGACATTTACATGCTGCAACGAGGAGTCATGAATTCCTAGACCCGGTTTTTTTTTTTAAAGTCTATGCTTTTCTTATAAAGAGAAGCACAAAAATGGCAGCAGAAGTAATGTCAAGAACCTGGTGATGAAATTATCAACTATTCTTATCTCATGTCACGTGAAGCGCGTGAAGCAGTGAATTCGAATTGAGAATTTGTTCGATTTGAAAAATTGCATTCTGGAAAAGGCTTTATTTGGAAAAAAAATAAATATTTTTTTTTAACTAAGTAAAATCTCGAGCGGAAATGAGCGAGACAATAAGACAATAACTAGACTGCGAATGGCGACATCTAGTAACAGGTTTTTTACTCTACAACTTTTGGGGTCTCAAAATCATCTCCAGCCACACAAGATGATACATAGAATTAAATTATTCTTTTTTAAATTCTAAACTTTAAAAACACCAGGACGGAGAAAAAAATAATCAGGATAGTTTTCGACTACTTTGCACAAACAAGTTTGATTTTTTTTTTTTTTAAATCCAAACTTATCACGTGGTTCTTACCGCTGCGATGACATCATGGAGGACGATTCCTTCACTCAGGTAAAAAGAGTAAACAAATCATATATCAGTAAATTTTATTTCACGATAACGGTACACGAAAAGTAGCTCTAAAAAAAATCTAAATGAGTATTTTCATTTCACTCTTGACCATTTCGTTCAACATGTTTTTCCCCAGATTAGTGGTCAGTAGTTTAACAGCAGATTGATTATTGATTGACTTTGCCAGTTCGTACGCCGTCTGACCATTATTATTAACTAATTCCGGGTCGACTCCGTATTTGAGTAACTGCTTTACCGAATCCAATCCCTTTTCCCTTAACAATATCGCTTCGTGTAAAGGAGAATTCCCCTCACAATTTCTCGACTCGTTAACATTGACAAACTTGCCTAGTAATTTCTTCAACTGCGAAGCCGTGCTCGACTTTTGCATCAATTTCATCAAATCGACCTCGTCTAACTTCTCTCTGACCAGTGCTTTTTGCTTGTGGACTTTGTCCGAAACCGGCGGGAGATTTTTCGGATTTTTTTCCTCGTAAAACGCGCTTTTTTCGCTTAATTGCTCAGTTTTGGCTTTCTTTGCGTCTTGTTCGCGTGACGACTTGATGGCGAATTTGAGTGAAAGCGAAAAATCATCAATTCCTTCTTCCACGTTGGCCGAGATTAAATTGGTCAATTTCGCGTTGCTGATTTGCGATCGAAATGCGCAATCATTATACGCTGTGGTCTGAAAACAAAAAACGAATAAAATATTAAAAGAATTTTGATTTATTAATTATTTTAAAATCGAACCTTTAAATGGCCCGCGATGTGCTCCACTTGTTGCCTCCAGTAACCCTTGCCCGGGCTCGTCGCACTGCACGGTTTGCAGTAACTTTCCATTAAACTCTCGATATTTTGCATTCTGCCAATACTGCGCTGCCATTTTTGACTCAAACACGAAACAGTTTCAGATGTTTGAATTGATTTTGATTGCGAAATCAGCCAAGGTGATGTCATGGTCGATTTTTGTTGAATACTTGGCTGAGCAAGGACGGCCTCATCACACTTTTAAAAAAAAAATGAAAAGTTTGAATGAAATAGATTTTTAATGAAAATTAATCGTGTTAGAATTTACGGTTTTCTTCAGCAATCGTGAATTAACGTCCAAATTGATTGGTGGTTGCAGGGGGTAGCCACAGCCTTGACAGAACGAAGCCATTGACTGGTTTTGATTGAAACATTGTGGACATTCTAGGATTAATTCTTCGCTACTGGTCAAGATTTTTCCGCACCAATCACAGTACCGAGCTTGGCAACAATTTACTCGTCCACATTCTTCACATCTAAAATTGAAAAAAATTCATTAATTAATTAGTTGATTTTTTTTTACTTTTGTTAAATACTTTGTGAAATTTTTGGGTGTGTTGACAATGGCGGGAAGTAAAACTGGACTTGCAGTGGTTGGAAAGGTTTTCTTGGGGAAAGTGGTTTCACACAGTATACACGATACGCTGCGTGACGAATTCAATGTAGAGCAATCACTGCAGATTTTGCTGTTCTGAAAAATTCAAGGAAATTTGTTAAATTTGCAGTTGAATTTGTTTTGTTGTTTAAATGTCATTCCCATGCCCTGTGGTCTGAAAATGCATATTTTGTTCAAAAATGCATTTTTTTCTTCTAAATGTCCTTTTTTTTGTGTTTAAAAATCCAATTTTTGGTCTAAAAATCCAATTTTTGGTCTAAAAATCCAATTTTTGGTCTAAAAGTCCAATTTTTGGTCTAAAAATCCAATTTTTGGTCTAAAAATCCAATTTTTGGTCTAAAAATCCAATTTTTGGTCTAA
>JAQIXU010000797.1:0-24869 GCA_034701245.1 Strigamia transsilvanica | reverse complement strand
TTGTCTTCTCTGCGATAAGCAGCGTACGATACCAAACTTCGGTTCCACACACGACATCCATCCGAAGGGAAAACACTTGCCACGGGTCTTAATAAATGTAAAATGGAATTCAAATTTTGGTCATGTGACATAATTGTTGGTCATGTGACATAAATTTTGGTCATGTGACATAATTGTTGGTCATGTGACATAAATTTTGGTCATGTGACACAAGTTTTGGTCATGTGACACTATTATTGGTCATGTGACACTATTTTTGGTTCCGAAAGCAAAATTTGTTGTTTGATGTTTTGGGCACCAAAAATTCTTTATTATTTTGTGTTATTTATTTACCTGATTTTTCCTCCATTATTGGTGCGTTTAAGATGATCACAAAGCGCCGTGAACGTTCCTAGAGCGCTGCGGACGTGTCGTTGGTCGAGCACCGCCAGGTTTTCCCAGTCGTAGCGTGCGAGGGAAGTGGGTGCGTTTCGCCACGCAACTCGCGCTCCGTATTCCAATTCTTGGGGCGTCAAATCGTAGTCGTTGAAAGTGTTTACACTTGCCAGCACGCTTTGCACACGGCCTTCTTGTTCTATTGTGTCTTTCCTGTCAGGGAAAAATTTGTTGGTTAGAGTTTTGTTTTGGGTTGGTTGGGTTGAGGTGTTGATTTCCTTACTTGTTGATTGAGGCGTAGAATTCGTCGAAAAATGAATGAATTTCGTCTTTGTCGATCTGGTCCGTGTCGATTAAAATTTTTTCTCTGTGCGCGGTATGGCAGAGACCTTGGTTGCAACAGGGAATCTAATGTAAAACGAAGTCAATTAGAAATTGAATTAACACGAAAATAATTTAAAATGTCAACAGAAAAATGTTCACTTAGAAAGTCCAGCGAAAATTTCAAAAGTTGAGAATTTCAAAAAAAAATGTCTGAAAGCTCTCAAAAAAGGTCTAAACTTTCGAAAAAAAACTACAATTTCCCAACGAAAGTCTAAATTTTTTCAAAACATTTTAAAATCACTGAAAAAAGTTTAAAATTACCGATAAAAGTTTAAAATTACTCAAATAAAGTCTAAATTTATTCAAAAACGTCTAAAATCATTCAAAAAGGTCTAAAACTACTCAAAAAAAGTCTAAATTTACCCAAAACAGTCTAAAATTACTCAAAAAAGTCTAAAATTACTTAATATAAGTCTAAAATTTTAAAAACTAAATCTAAAAAGTCTAAAATATCCTTTAAAAAGTTTAAAATGTCAAAAGATGTTAAATTTTTTTCTTAAAATTTACAATTTTCTCCAACAAAGTGTAAAACGCCAATAAAGAAATTCAAAATTTCAACTGAAATTTAAAAGAAATAATCAACATAGCACCGACCTTGACTTTGTAGTGCAGCGTATCATCGTGACTCTTCTTAGTCGAGATATTCTTCACTGCAATCGGCGCTCTCTTTTCCACCTTCTCTTTCTCCCCCTGAGATCGCCTCTCACTTCCCTGCTGCACTCTATTCTTCCCTTCGGTAATGACAGTCATGTTGCTTCTCAAACTATCGATATAAAACTCTTAACTCAGCTATTAACCTGCTCAAACAGATATGAATGAAATGCCCATGCAGATCCCTCGTCTTATATACCGGTGGCAGCTCTTTAGTCACATCCTGACATCATGGAGGGGAAAATTCGAAATTTGACCTGCGTAATAAAAGCCAATAGGGAACAGAACACGGAAATCTCCACGGAAACGCATTTCCGTTGATGTAGACCTAGCTGACTTTTATTTACCACTAAATCAATATTGGATGATAAGAACAAGATAATAGATAGAAAAATTAAACAAATTGGTTTTCTTTAATTTTTTTTTCCTGCTCTTTTGTTGTTGTTTTTTGGGTTTTTTGGTGTGGCTGGTTTGGTTATTTTCTGTTATTTTTTGTTTTTTTGATTATTTTCTGTTGTTTTCTTTCGGTTATTTTCTTCTGTTTTATGATTTTTTTGTTTTTTGTTTTTTGGTTTATTTTATTTTTTTTCTTTCTGTAGATTTTCTGTTTTTTCTCTTTTTTTGTGGATATTTCAGTAATTTCTGTTTTTTCCTTTTTTGTTTTGCTGTTTTTATTCTTTTGCTATTTTATTGGTTACTTTTCTGATTTTTTATTTTCCTGTTGTTTTAAAAAAATTATTATTTTATTGCTGTTTTATTGGTTTTTCCTTGTTTTTAAGTTTGTTTTTTTTGTTTTCCTTTTTTTTCTTTTTGGATGTTTTGGTTTTTTCTTTTGTTTTTTGTTTTTTAGTTGTTTTTATACTGTAAAGCTATTTTTGTTTCATTATTTAAAAAAAAAACATTTTTGTTTCATTATTTAAAAAAAAAACATTTTTGTTTCATTATTTAAAAAAAAAACATTTTTGTTTTATTATTTAAAAAAAAAACCATTTTTGTAAATCAATTTGATCTTTTTTCTCATTTAATCAGGACATTTCTGAGAAAAAAGACAACCAACATGCTGATGTCATTGGTATTGTTTTTATCCTAACGAGTTCCTCGTGTTACGCCCTCGCCCTTCGGTGGGTGGGTTAGGGACGAGGATGTCGAATCTGGTGATCACTTATCAGGTGACGGGGGAAATTCCTGCCCGGTTATTTGTTTTTATTTTAATGATAGTAGGATTATAAAATTGGAATTTAGAGGTCAATAAAACACGAACTCTTGACATTATGAATTATGAACATTCGTATATTTAATTTGGGATTTTTTTTATTTTTGTTTTACCTCAAAAATTTTCCCGTTTTTTTTATTAATTCCAAACACAATTTCGACATTTATGATAGATTTTTGGCAGATTCGTCAAATTGTTTTAGTCGGATTTTTAAACATTTTTTACAAATTTAGTCAAATTTATAGGCATACTTTACAAATTTTAGACAAATTCTAGGCATTTTGTCCAATTTAGTTACATTTTTAGGCATATTTTACATATTTGAGACAAATTTTTGATATTTTTTTATGAATTTAGTTACATTTTTATACATTTTTGATGAGTTTGGTTGAAGTTTTAAACCTTTCAAATAAATTTATTGAAATTTGTAGACATTTCGAATAAATTTAGTCAAATTTGTAGACCTTTCAAATCAATTTAGCCAAATTTGTAGACATTTCAAATAAATTTAGTCACATTTTTAGACATACTTAGAAATTTTTAGAAATTTTGTTAAATGTCTAATAACATTTAACAAACCAGTGTTGACATAAACGTCACTGCCCATTTCTCCCATTTGTTTATTCTTGATAACAACATCACTTGACAACATAATTGTGGTCTTGTAAATTACTCAAGATAAAACAAAAATGCCACTCATAATCACCCATCACCAGAAATAAAATGTAATAAAACAAAATAGAATAAAAAGTATTTAAAAAAAACCAAACTTATATATAGAAACATATACAAAAATTCTAAATATACAAATTCATATTTTTACACCGAAAAACGATCTACCCACTTGCAAAACTCGGAATGCAAACAGAGAAGTAAACAAAACCTGGTTTTCCCCACCACTGTTGACCTGATGCCTTTTTACACCACTGAACTGAATCGTATGATTAACTTGAGGAAAACTTGTGATCATAAAGGAGTCATTATTTTCTAATCTAATTTTCACCTTTTTCCACCTTAGGAAAATAAAATACAATGAATAATCACTTTTTTCTTCCAGGTTGTATAAGCTATAACTTTTTGCCGATTCGACATGATGCTGTCATTAGATTATAACCACATTTCGTTATGCTTCGCTACAACGACTTCACATAACGCTATGTTTTTCTAGAACAACGTAACAGTAGCTGCATTCAAAAAAGTTGTGTTTTAAAGGAGTTGCGACATGAAAAATATAAATTGTCCTAATGCGACGTAATATTGGCTGTAGTTATCACATTTCTGGTCAAAAATTTGATAATTGTAATAATTAAATTAATATTAATTGATTTTACTTTGTGCTTCACTGCATTGCTTGAAAAAGCAGTGAACTAAAAAATGACATCATCTCGGGACTCGCTAAGTCCGAATTACGCACTAGCCAATAAGCGGTCACAGTTAGATAACGTAATAGCAGGTTTTCATGCGCCTGAAGCTGCATGTGCATTATGGTGGTGTTTGGGGAATTTAGCAGATTTTCCCCTATTTTTGGTCAATTTTTTGTCAGTTTGGAAATATCTGCAGAGGAATTTCTTTAGTGGAAACATTGGGACAGCCAAAAATATTGAAACTGGAATTTTGAATTGTAAATTGTGAATTTTTCTCTAGTTTCTGAAGACTGCTAGTGCTGTATGCTACCTAGATCAGCGGTTCTCAAACTGGGTGCCGCGGCAATAATCAAGAAATTTTTTTTATTTTAAATTATAAAGAAGTGAAAACTGAATAACCTTTATTTAGTTTGCACTTATTTCAGGGGTAGTGTAGTGTAAACGGGGAATCACCTGTAAAATTGACGATTTATTAAGCGTCAATTTATTCAGCGTCAATCGATAGAAACTCCTATTTTTCCTAATGCGTCAAATAAAGCGGAAAAGTTGGTGGTTAAATTTCCATTTCTGTCGCATTTTATTATGTTCAATTTATATTGGGTTAATTATTTTTCCAAGGAAACAAAGGAATTTTATTTATTTCCAAATTCTGGGAATTGTTTTCATTCATAACTTCATAATTACGTCTTAAAATAAATTCTGTTACTATTTTTCTCGTTGAAGGGATAAGGTGTGGTTGTGATACCAATCTTTTAAACTTAATTACCAGGAAATGATAAGGCAGTGAAAGCCCAGCATTAAAAATGCTTGAAATTAATGGAATAGTTGTTGGGATAGATCTGAAGTCGATGAAATGGAACCCCAGACTAAAAATTGCCACAATAATTACACCCACTTTGTCTATAGAGAGTATTGCAGGCAAATTACAGAAGAACAAACCAGAAATTTAAAAGTTTGTTGAAACAAAACATTGGAAGTGTCAGGTGGTGAATTCAATGGCACCATGAACACTGATCCTTGACCTTGGAGTCATGGTGAACCATTTTGTAACTTTTGAACTGTTTGAGATATTAGAAGATGTTCAGTTACAAAGTTGTAGAGCATGGCTTGTTTGCTAGAAAATGGTTGCCTTTACCAGATTTTAGCTATTTGTTGGCTGAAAATTAACTAACAAAAAATGTAATGCAGTGTAGACTTTGAAAACAACAGGGGTAAGAAGTTGAAATCCGGTAAAAGTGACTTTTTCCTCGCAAACAAATCATGCTCTACAGCTTAGTAATTGAACATTTCCTCGTACCTCAAACAGTTTAAGAGTTACAAAATGGTTCACCGTGATTACAAGGTCAAGAGTCAATTTTTGTTATACTGTACTATTGAAATCACCTCCTGACTCTTCCTATTTAACTGTTTCAACGGATTACTGTAAATCATTTGATAGAACACCCACACTATTTACAAAATCTGGATTTCCTCGCAATTTAGATATTGAATTCAATAGTTTTGACCAATTTAGATCCGCGTTCCGCATTGCTTTGGAACCAGGCATTCAATGAGAGCATTTACGGTATTAGATATCTGCTTTCATCTTCTGTAGTTTGCCTGGAACATTTTAAAGTGAACACCCTGTACACTAAAGCTCTGTGTGGAGGGCAGTAATTTCATTGGCCGACATAGTTATGTAGTGAAATATTTTGATACCATGTGGGATCTATTAAACATCCGGATGTTGAAGCCCTTTACATTAAAACTGGACTTACAAACCTTTACAACCCCATGCTGAGAGTTTTGTTGTCTACTCGTCTTCAGTACTGTTGGTCCAGATTCCAAGCCGATTCATTTTTTCAACCATAAATTTGGTAGCAAATTGAGCTCATTGATTTTCAATAACAATTTAATACTGCATGAAATTCTATTTGTTTCATTTGTTTACAAATTGCAGCAAACTTCATGATCAAAAGATATAAAATGTCGATAATGTTTTTATTGACAATGAAAAGTTTTCATGGCTAAATGCAGCAACTTCCTTGATATAAATTTCATTATTTAAAGTTTATTGCAACTACTTACACTATTACTTTGTTATATGGTTATCAACACATTTCAAAGGCCTTCTCTTTAATACTGCATTGAATTACAAAATGTCCAAAGCTTTGCGTATAACATCTCTAGGACTAGAATTGTCCAAAATTGCCGAAAAGCGTCTCATATCCGTCATGTAGTTATCCCGAAAAGACACTCTTCTAGAATTTGGCGTCAATGGCCGTGCATTTCTATCGTCTAACGAAGACAATGCCCTGTTGATCAAGTAGTCGTGGCGGCTTCGTAAGTTTGCCCGTGAATGGACTGTTGCTTCCAGCGGAAGCGAAGAGATAATAGACGTCGACGGTCGTGTTTTCTTGCGATCGTACGTGGACCACCCAGAACTCATGTAACCGTTCGCCGAAGTGCTATCCAGCATCGAAAGCCTTCGAGACACAGGAGATATGGGGCGCAGAAAATCCGATGTGGAATGATGACGGTAAGAGGATTTGGAATAAGTGGAGTACGGTGATTCCGGAGCAACACTGCTAGCTCTTCCCGAACGACTATCCGTGGTACGATTGTTCATCGCCTCATTGTCTGAATCTTCTACAGTAGCTGGAGGATTGTTAGGGGAATCCGATCGATCGACACTAGATTTGTCCTTGCTCTGTTCATTGTTATTGTATCGAACATCTCTAGGCATAGAATGTCTGCTAGAGGAAAAAGCCAGTTGTCGTTTGGATTCAGCTTTGTCCAGCTCAGCACTTGATTCGGAGGCTGCTTTGTTTCTGCAGTGATGGCAGTGACTTTTGGCTTCTCCGTTGGACAGATTGGCGGTCCGGGTTTTGTGCTTTTTGTCTTGAAATCGCGCAAAGTAACTCTTTCGTCTTATTCTCTCGCTTACGGATTCTTCGAGCCCGCTGCTGGCACCTGAACGGTTTTCGTAGTCGCTGCAAAGTGAGCATGTGTCGTCTTGGTCGGTTGGCGTGGCTGTGCCGTCTTCGGATGAAGCTACTTCCAGCTCTTCGGCACGAGGTTTAGTCTCAGGTTTTATGACATTGACAACTTCCTTTTTCAAACTGGTGGTTTCGTGTTTCGGTGATGCACCGAGCAATATCAAGTCTTCTTCTAATTTCTTCAATTCATTGACTACATTTCCAACCTCATTCTGTATGTTTGTCCCAACATCACATTCCTTTTCTTTCCGCTTTCTAAAACTTGTAGTGAGGTCATTATGCAATTGACTTAATTCATGGCTGATGGATCTGGCATATTGTAACAGTCCACGGGTTCTTTCGTCATCGGTCTCATTTCCAGAAGCTTTTTCAAGTCCAGCTGTTGACCTTCTTCTGATTGGAACCTGCTTTTCACTTTTGTGGCTATTTGTATCGGTTGACGAGTCTTCCGCCTTGTTTTCTGTTGTGGGATGGATTCTTGAATTTGTACCATACCTTCTTGCCCAATATTCAGCAGCCCCACTTGGCAAATTATTGTTTTTTCCAGAATTATCATTGATGAATCGGCCTCTCGAATCTTCACTCAAAGATGCCCTACGCAGAAGCGTTGGTTTATTGCCTTCAATGCTTTTATTAATGTCCAAACCTGTTCCTATCTCTCTGCCATGACTGCCTGCTCTCCAAAATGCTCTTAGATTCTTCTGGACAGAGGGGGAAGTATATTGAGACTCTAATTCTCGGTCCAACTTTTTTTTCACATCATTAGTTTCTTCGGATTTCTCGCTTGAAGTTGCCGCTCGGTGAATTCTGTACGGGCTTTCCCTTTTGTCTGACTGCACCTGTTTAGTTGAATTCCATTCACTGTCAGATAAAATAAGGCTTCTAGGTCTTCTTCTAGGAACAGATTCTTGAGCATCAACTTTTTTGCTTTCCTGGACCAAATCTTGAGTTGCCAATTTGCTGTAATCTCTTGTTCTTCTGGTAGTTCCATATATCGAATAATCTAACGAATCTTTTCTGGCAATTGAGTCGCTCCTATAATTGGACGGCTGACTGTTTTCAGTTGTGTTGTTTAACATGGTATCATCGCTACTTCTTGCAGTGGATTTTCTTCTGGTAAAACTATTGCTGTATGGATAGTATGGAAGTTTGGATATAGAATCTGGAAGAGTTGAAGCGGAGTTACTCTGCGCTTTTTGCATTGGAGAGGTAGTGGAGGTTGATTCAACTTTTGATTTTTCATTTCTAAATCGACTGCTGAGAGATACGCGGTTGGTTGTGTTTCCAAGATAGCTTGCAGATAGAGATGACGGATTCGGATCTTGATTGCTGTTCAGATGTTTGGTTACGGGTGGACTCTCATCTTCAGACATACTACGCGTCAAACTGCTGCACCTGTTCTTATAATAATACAATGATTTTGTAGACAAATCATTACTATCTTTCATGTCTTGACTAGAATTTCGACCAAATCTACTTGATGAATCACTGACTAAAGATTCTACATCAGACCCATAATCTTTGACAGAGTTTGAGGAAGCGGAGTTCTTGAAATGCGCCGAACTCCAAGAACTGCGCGAGTTTGAGCAACTGCGGTCATAAATTTGTGGTCTTGTCGATCTTGAAGACCCGAAACCCGATGACATTGGCGAAGAAGTGTCTTCGTATCTTATGGATGTATCCATTTTAAGTTCTGAATTGGGAAGTTTTTTGGAATAAGAGTGTTGTCTCGACAGCAAAGGCAATTCATCGCTTGAGTGTTGTGAACTACCGGGTGCAAAACAATCATACACCTCTTCCAGATCATCGATGGATCCGGTAGAACTAAAACTTTCGCTTCTTTCGATCGAACGATCCCTAGACCAACGATTCTGTTCGCTTAAACAAGCCTTTTGCAACCCACGAAACTTGGATCTGTAGACATTGTAGCCTTGGCGGCCACCAAGAAGAGTTTCAGGGTTTTTACTCAAGTCTCGGAAATACCGATCACTGTTGTTTTGCGTTGAAATGTTTCGCTTTGGTGAGGCCACATGATTAGCTAATTTTTGCTGTTTGATTGTGGTATTGTGTGCTTTCTGTTCTACAACAGTACCATCAATTGTGGATTTGATAGCTTCAGTTGATGCTTCATCATTGTCTGATCCACAGTCACTTGGCGGAGGTGGTGGTGGAAGTGTTATTGACATGAACAAATTCCTGCTTATTTTATGTTGTTTTGCTTTAACTTCAACTGTTGGTATTTCCACTTCTGGAGCAGCTGCTACATCAAAAGAAACTTCTGACGTCACTCCCAGCAGAGTAAATTTTCCACCTCCTGGAGGTTTCCGCAGGATGAATTGAGGTTCCGCCATTGCCGATTTAACTTCTGGTTGTGAAGTGGTGGAACTTAGCTGAATTTCCATACTTGATATTTTGGTAACTTTATCTGGCACATCAATATTGCTTGAAATCTTCACATCTTCTTGCCTTGTATTTAAATCATCCACTGCCACTGTTGCTTCAGAATTTTCTATTTTATTTGCATCTGTGTGTGATGCGGATCTTGCCAATGCCTCACAACTTTCATTTCCAGTCAGTGTAGATGATGAGCTTTTCAAACTGCTATCACCAGATGTTAAAACAACATCGGATGAATTGCTCAATGTCCGCTGCCTGGTTTCGCTGTTTTGACTTCTTTCAGAACTACAACTTGCATTTGATGAATTAGATTTTTGACAGGATGATCTTCTGAATGGAAGATTTGTAATTACAATGTCCGGAGTATTTTCACCACTAGATGTTCCACTTGTGGATGCATCAACACGAGGAAACGGTGGCGGCTTTCCTAAGTCTTTTCGAGGTTTCACAGCAACAGTGACATCAAGCGTAGGTAGGAAACCAGCAGTTTTCTTCTGAGGTTTGGCAGCTTCTTTTTGCTTTGTTTCTGCTCCATCACTTCTTGATGGCGATGGTTTAGAGGCTTTTATTACTGGTTTGTTATCCGGTTCAATTATTTTCAATTTGGCAGGCATGGATGCACGTCGAGTGGCCACGCTTGAATTATCATTGGCTGTTTCAAGCGCTTTTTTCGCCATTGAAACCTTCAAACTGGGCACAGTTGTTTTAATGTTCTTGTCGGTTTGTTTGTTTTCAAAAGCCAGTTTTGCTTCGCTTACTCGCAAACCGGGGAAAACAAAAGATTTTTTCTCTTTGATGCCGGTGTTCAAGGAGGTTGTTTTTAAAGAAAGCGATCTTTGCTTTGGTTTTGGTTTAATCTCTACATTCGTGTCGTCACAACTATCACTCGATGACTTTTGTTTGGTATTCGTTGTGGCTTGAATATTTATTTTCTCTGCCAAAACTTCTGAACTTGCTTCGCTGCTTTGTGCAACTATATTTTCCGCATTAGATTCTAAATGACTAGTATGATCATCACAGGGTCCGTTAAATTCAGTCTTCTCAGTCTTCTCATCTTGCGAAATATTTTTCGTTTGATTTTCCTCGATCACTGGTTTTTCTTCATTTTGGACAAGTTCTGGTTGCATCGAGTCAAGACTCTCATGATTAGCAGTGTTTTCATTGACTTTTACTTCCGAGGAAGGAGAAATGAGGTTATCATTGTTGCAATTGGTTAGTTTTTGGTTAGCAATATCTTCACTTTCAGTCTCCGTTGTCGATGATTGTTCAGTTTTCGTTGTCGATGATTGTTCAGTTTGTACATTAACCTTGTTTTGCTCATTTTGAATGCTCAAATTACTCTCCGATGTGGAAATAAGCGAACTACTTTCCTCTGATTTCCGATTCTTCTTCTTCTTCTTTGTCTGTTCTTCGTTTGCCGTGTCGCTTGATTTCGACTGTTGAACGTAGTCAAACTTCATTAGTGGCACCCTTCCTAATTCTTCGGCAACGGCAAGAAGAGAATCGTCGTAACTCAAGTTAACCCACCAATCTTCACATACGTCTTCTATCGTTGCTCGCTTTGACGGTGACACAGTAAGAAGGCGGCGAATAAGCATAGATGCATCTAATTAAACCGAAACAGAAATAAGTATTTGTCGCAAAATTTGATTTGTCAACAAACCTGAAGGCTTCTTCGGCTCATAATAGTCCCCTTCAGAAATCTGTTTAACCAATCTTCGGAAATTACTACCATCGAAAGGCATCGCTCCGTAAACCAGAGTGTATAACAAAACACCCAGACTCCAGCAATCAACCTAAATAATATATTTCACAATTATTGACATGTTGATTTATCTTTTTCATCAAAATACCTCTGGACCGTAGTACGGGTTGCCCTTAACTATCTCTGGGGAAGCGTACAAAGGACTGCCACAAAATGTGTTCAATAATTTGCTTTCATTAAAGTTGTTTGATAATCCAAAATCTGCAATCTGGGAATGAAATTAAACATTGAGTACCATTGTTAAATGAATACAGTACAGTAACCCTTCAATGAGCAGAGTTAGGTACACACTAACAAATTTTAGATTGCATGTGCGAGTCGAAGGATGACTGTACAGTTACAAGCGACTAGGGTTGCACCAAATATTTGGTGCGAAAATTGCCTTTTTCAACACAAAAATTGCTTTTTCTGACGTGAAAACAATTTGTTTTTTATTACACCGATACTTCGCTTTACGGCCTAGATACGTTCCAGAAAGTTGGCCGTAAAGCGAAAAGCTGTATAACAAATCAGGGGATTTTCCCGACTTTTTGGCCGTATATCGAAAAAGTGCCATAATTAAAAAAGGCCGTCATAGGGAAATGCTGCGTAAAGAGCGGCTGTGTAGCGAGGTATAGGTGTATTCGGTTGTTTGGTATTCGGTTATTTGGCACCGAATATTCAGTATTGTGTTATTTGGCCTTTTTGGTATTCGGTGCAACCCTGTTCTTCAAATGTTTACTTTTGCGTTTCCTTTTTCGTCCAAAAGGATATTTTCCAGCTTCAAATCCCGATGACAAATTTTATTCTGAAATCACAAAACAACGATAACTACAAAAACACTCGATGTCGCCAAGGCAAACTACCTTATGACAATAATAAACCGCAGAAGAAATTTGTCGAAAAATCCTCCGAGCTTCGGATTCGCTTAATGTTTTCTTGACATTAAGGAAGTCGTACATTTCCCCGCCACAAGCATATTCCATGACCAGCACAATTTTCTCCTTGTTCTCAAACACTGCAATAAAACATTGAAATTGAATAAGCACCAGAAAGGACAAGAAATTAACCCACCTTCATAAATGTGAATGATGTAAGGATGCTGGATCGACGACATAATCTGAATTTCTCGCTGAATCCGAATTAAATCCTGCTCGGTTTCAATTTTGGCCTTTTTGATTGTCTTGATAGCAACCTGTCAATAGATTCAAATCATTTAGGTTTCTAGAATACCTCTAGAATTTTTGGTGAAATGGGATGTCGAAAATTTAATTCCGGATTAAAATTCGGCAAAACCGGTATCCTTCCAGGATCTAGGTCTTTTTAAAATCTCGGTTTTTTGAGACGAGAGCAGAAGGTTCCGAGACGAGATCTCGTGCGAGACCGATAAAAAAAACGAGATTTTTGATTAAATGATTGACGGTGCAAGCGGAAAAAAATTTTTGGATTTATTTTGGAGAATTTGAAAAAATTTGTGAAAATTCCAAAATATTCGAGAAAATTTCAAGAGATTCGAGAAAATTTCAAGAGATTCGAGAAAACTTAAAAAAACTCAAGAAAACTTTAACAAATTCGAGAAATTTTCAAAAATTTGAGAATATTTCAAAAAATTCGAGGAAATTTCAAAAAATTCGAGAAAATTTTAAAAAATTCGAGAAAATTTCAAAAAATTCGTGAAAATTATCTCGTAATGGAATCTCGTTTTGCCGAGACTGAGATTCCTAGACTACAAAATGGACCGAGATGTACAAGACCGAGATTCCGAGACGAGCCAGATCTGGAAGTACTTATGATATAAATCATAAAAAAAACACGTGTCATAATAATAAGGTGATTTTACTGTCATTAAAATCTCATTGAAATGTCATTAAAATCACCTTGTTATTAATTGATAGCAGCTCTATTTCCTTAACGGACATTTAATTAGTTCTACTTTTTGGGAATTACGGGAAAAAGTGACCCAAGCAAGGCTACACCTGCTTCTAAATGACAATTTCCTCTTAAAATATCAAATGACAAAAAGAATTCTTGTTTCCACACCTAAATGACTTGAAACAATAGACTGGAAGGCATCCAGTTACCAACCAAGCCCTTCCTACTCATCTAGCACTCATGACTGTCTTGGTATATTTAGAACTTTGTTGGCATAATCTCTCCTTAAAGAAGAATTTGTCAAATAGAGAGTGATCTATGTTCGCTATGAGCAAATTTTTATGACTTTGTTGATGGTTTATCTTATTGTTATTGTTCATTGATTGATGAAGAAATTACATTCCCAAATGGATGGCAATTCTATTTAATTATGATGATAATTATGTGATATAATAGTCATGGATGAATTTTATTTTAAAATAAATCTCATAATTTTCCAATGGAGGTTAAGACAATTTTTTTTAAAGTAATAGGAGCATTGATATGTCTGGTGGAAGAACTGACAAACTAAATTGGGGCTGCAAACTTGGCACAACAAAAATAGACAAATATCTCTCCCTTGCAATTCTCGCTGTCTTTAGCCAAATTACATGGAAGGAAACAAGTTTACTTTAAACCAAATTGAATTTACTATTTAACTATTTATATAACTGAATGTGAAAGCAATTGACATTTACTAAACCAAAAGAAGTAAATAAATAAATAAAATATTAAGTTTTAGTTCCTGCCATCCCATATAAGACCTTCTTCAAGGTTTTTCTTATGGAGACAAATTTCAAGGTTTTTTAATATAAAAACACTTATTTAAAAGACAATTTTAATTCTAATTGTGAACCTGTGTTTAATTACGCATTCCCTAAAGTAAATGAAAAAGGAAGTGAAATTTGGCTGGCAGCCATTTTGACTAAAAACTAATAATGTTTAAAAAAAATTCCAAGCAATGGTTTGAATAATTACAATTTAATTAAGAAAATTTGTTCGATGACTTTCCGATCATTCGAAAAGTCAATTTTTCATATAGAAATCGGAGAAGCCGAAACTTCATACTGATAATTTCACAACTACTATTCCAAAAACAATAGAAGTGAATGAGTTGGAGCACAATTGGATTATCAAGGTCACATGCATTAATTTTTCTTATTTTCCTTATAATAAAAAAAAATTTAAAAAAATAATTTTTTTTTTCTTATCAAGCTTATTTCAAATCTACTCTTATCAGCTGTTCACATTAACTTAAAGAGACTTGACTTGTTTGTCTCATGCCCATCTAAAATTAGACTCGCTTTCTGTCGACCGTTCGCTTTTTCGCCAACACGCAGCGGCCCTAAAACTCAACACTACTGTTTATTAATACTCAAAATTTCTATCTATTAATACCCAAATATACTTACTTCTTCACCTGTCTCTTTGTTAAGAGCCAATTGCACCTTCCCATAAGTTCCCTGTCCCAATTTGCGTAAAATGTCGAACCGTTGTCGTAGTTTCTGTCGCCTGTTATTCAGCTGCAGCCCAGAACACTCCAAATCTCCAGTTATATTGTTAGACACCACCATTTTGTTTTTTTTTCTTCAATTATCTAACAAAAAAATAAAAAATAAAAAATTAATTATTTAAAAAAGTTTTAAAAAATTGAAAAATAAACATTATTGTCATGAAATATGAAATACCTGTGTTTTACTGCTTGTGTTGACTGTTTAACATCACAAATTGTTAATTCTGTGTGTTTTTTCCTATTGTAGGACTCTCCGCTTGATTGTTTCCTTAAATCCACACGGAAAACAAGTTGAACATTCAACCGT
Source organism: Strigamia transsilvanica (assembly GCA_034701245.1). Taxonomy (NCBI): domain Eukaryota; kingdom Metazoa; phylum Arthropoda; class Chilopoda; order Geophilomorpha; family Linotaeniidae; genus Strigamia; species Strigamia transsilvanica. The sequence goes on along the minus strand of JAQIXU010000797.1, from coordinate 10,032 downwards.
GAACTGCCATCATCGTCTGCTCGAGTGCGAACCAGTCGTCATGTTGACGTTTGTCGTTTTTTTTTAGGACACGGATAGCCGGAATTGTCGCTTTTTCAGCATATTCACGTGAGTAGTTTTTCCTCACTCACACTTGTGTATAACTTGAGTCCAAGTTTAGAGTCTGACGCTATACTTTTAGCTTGTGGGCCCCACTTGGAGGCCAAGATGATCGTTTCTCTCTCCAAGTGTTGGTGGCAAGATCCGGTTTTGGGATCAAAATAATGACATCACAAAATCTCATTTCCACGTACAAATTTCAAATTTCTATTATTATTATTATTATTTTTTTACAATTTTCATACTTTTTAAATAATAGCAGCAAATTTTGACATTTCTTGGTACAAATGTTAAAAAAGATAATTTAAAAGAACATCCCATCAATCTAGTGGCCCCAAACATAATTTCAGTATAAATAAAATATATTTTTCCAATTTTTTTAAAAATGTTCTTCAATTTGAGGGCCCATAGAATTATGGGGCCCTTCAGAGACGGATTTTTGGGGCTCTAATTAAAAATAAGGTCTAAAATTTTGAATATTTTTCATGGAAAAAAAAAATAAAACAATTTTTTTGCAAATCCCATAAACCTGGGAAGAACTGTGAAGTCATTTCTTCTTAATTTTCTTCAATTTTTGGGGCCCCTAAAATTAATGGCTCCTGTGCACCATGCAGGCTAAATTCGCTATAATTTTCTACAGTACACCCCGATTTCATTATACACTAGAGCCCCTTTTATCTGGCCTTCGCTTATCCGACATTCCGTATTATCCGACATCCCACCGACTGAACTTTTTAAGTACGGCACCCTATACTGCATTTAACTCCAAACAATTCTGTAACTCTAAGTTCATTTTTTTAGTTAATTTTTTCTGTTTTGTTGTAAAACATGATTATTAGGTTCATAATGTGTAAAATTATAACATAGTTCGACGTTTATAGGCTTTTTCTTAACACCTCCCTATTATTCAGCATTTTCGCTTATCCGACATTCTGCCGGTCCATTTAATTATGCTGTAAAATGATCCAGTCATGGAAATCAATATTCACAAGCGCTTAATTCGCGCCGATTACTCAATCAAAGTCGAGAAAACAGGGCGTATTGTATTTGTTATTAACAATCAAACTACATTACTCAATCCTGTTTTTCTGGCAAGAAATAACGAGCGAATGACCTTCAGCTATGCATTTGCCTATGAATCTGCAGCTCCAAAGCCGAAGAAAACTTCCTGTTGCAAACACCGCACCCGAACCCTTTCCCGATACATTTACAAGCGTCTAAATGTCGCCGCAGATCGTCCAAACAAGAGAAATCCACGCCGCATCTATTGCACAGGAAACATTCGGGATCGCTGTGAACTTCCATATGAGATCTCAATTCACCGAATGTTAAATACTTCTTTTCGCATCCGGGACACTGCAGCTCCTTGAAACTTGCATCGCTCTTCCCGCCCGATTCAAACTGCCTCGCGTGCATCTTCACCGATATATGCGAGCGCTCGTGCCTCTGCAGCGCCGTCTTCAGTTTGAAATTGCTCCCGCACACCGTGCAGGAATACGGCTTCTCCTGATTGTGGACCGCCAGATGCGTCTTCAGATTCCAGGCCAGGCTGAACGACTTCCCGCACATTTCGCAGACATACGGCCGGGCGTCCGAATGGGACAGCAGGTGCGACAACAAATGGCACCTCTGCTTGTACGTCTTTCCGCACACCTTGCACGCGTGTCTGTCGGCAACCACCGCCGAAAGACACTTGTACACCGGCGCCTCGGTGGGTTTCGACACTTGGCCGCTTTTTGGCTTTCCGTCCGATGGATTTACATGCAACCGTTCGTGGCGCATCACGTTGGCTTTGACGTTGAAGCGCATCCCGCAGGTCGAACACGCGTAGTTCTTCTTTTCGGCGAACACGTCGCCCGGCGCGGCCGCATCCGGCAACTTGGACAACACGTGGGATCTTTCGTGCCGCTGCATGTTCGCTTTGAGCTTGAACCCTACGCCGCACAGCGCGCACACGAACGGCTTATCGTCTTTGTGGACCGCCAGGTGGGTCTTGAGGTTCCACGAGCAGCTGAACGTCTTGTCGCACATGTCGCAGGAATACGTGCTGTCTCCGGCGTGCATGCGCATGTGCAGTTGGAAGTAGCTGGCATTTCGAAAGCTCTTGCCGCACACGTTGCAAGTCTGGCTTTTCGCCGACTTAAACGAAGTTGGCGCGCCGTTCAAATGCGAACAAACATGGACGTCTATGGATTCCGCCGACCAGAAGGATTTCCCACACATTTTGCAGAACTGAGATGGGGTTGTGGAATGCTCTGCCATGTGAGCTTCCAGTTCGGCCGGCGCGGCATGCGGTTTGCTACATTCGGGACAATCGTGTTTTTGGCTCGCTAACGCCGCCAACTGGGTGTCATTGTGGTTCTGGTGGCTCCTCATGTGCTCCCTCAGATGGAAAACTGTAAGAAATGTCATTGAGCAAATGGGACATGACCACTGGTGCTGATTGACATTCATATTTGAATCGCTAGCGTGATAGATTGCAGCGGATCGGTCGGATTCACTAGATGCTAGTAGTGCCATGTTGAACCCCAACTCCATGTCCAACCTGGGAATTTATATTAAATTAGTGAATTGTGATTAAAGATTATAATTTTTTTTACATTACAAACCTTTCATCTGCTCATTGTGGGTGGGAAAAGGTGAATTTCCAATATCCTCTTTCATAAATCTGTAAAAAAAAGTGATAGATTGAGTATTGTGTAAATGCACTGAACAGTATGGAAAAGAAGTGGAAATTTCTCTATTGATTTGTAATCAAGTTTGCTTGTTGGGAAGAAGAAATGTGACTGCTGGGAGCCGAAATAGCACATGGTTTACTCCGATCGTGATAAAGAATTGTAATAATGCAGAAATTTGTGGTGAAACTCTCGTGTTTTACATATTTTCAGCATTAAACTTACTTCTAAGGCGAAATCTGGTTAAACCACCTTGTTCGCCAGCAAAAATGCAACCAAACATCTCTCTCATATGTCCGTGTGATGAGATGGCGACGACTGGTGGCGGAATTGAGAGGCAACTTAACTCGTTTGGTTATGGAATTTTTTAATACAAATCGATTTAAAATGATTTTAACACGTTTTGTATTCTTACTTGATCGATTCAGCGTGTTTAAATGAGTTATTTTGACGAAAAACAACGTTTAACGACCGAATAAAAGAGATTTATTCGGTCGGGTTTTGGGAAAAGGCGGTGTGGAAAACGAACCGTTTGAAAACACGCATTAAATAACAATTACGGTGTAATGTTGTGGCAATTTTGCAACTGCCAATCCCCAAAAGCAAAATGAACATCCAGACTTGAATTTTTATTTAGATTTGTAAATTAGTGGATAAAACTCGCGTTTTTAAACGGATTTAATGATTTATCCATCATTTTTCGCCATGTGTATGTAACTGAATAATTCTACCGACCGTTTTTATACATTTAAAAAAAAAAAAAACATTTTATAATTTTACAATTTTACAAAAAAAATAAAAATAAATATTTTTCCCTCTTAACTATCAATTTTTTTAATAACTTTTTTTTTATAAAGCAGACGAAACGATTCACCAGGTCGGTGTCGCCATCTAGCAGCCAAATTTATAACATTTACCAGATGAACATGAGGTGTAAACATATTGGACACTTGGCTCCAATTTGAATATATTGTGGATATCTTTTGGATGTCCTGTGCTTTGTAGAAAAAGAGGTGTAAGTGGAACTCCATTTCTTGCATCTTTTAAAGTAATACGCTCTTTTCCAAAAGGTGTAATTTTGCCATTTAAACAATTTTGAAAAGGGGTACCCTATAGTCTACTGTATATCATGCTTTCACACCTTTTTACACATCTTGTTTCTTGCAGTGCACCATAAAATCCCGACCTGTCTTACTGTATTTAACGATGATTCAGTGGTAAATCAATATGTGTGTGGAATGTAGATGTTTTCTAACTTCCGAAATGTTTTTCAGGTTTTAGGTTTTTTAGGGGCCAGTTAATTAAATGTTTGATTAAATACAGTAGTCCAGTCTAGAATATTATGTAATCAACCCATAATGATTTAATGTTGTCATTTATGGGCTACCGTAATGTTTATTATTTTTATTATTGACACCATCTGGTGTTAAATACTTTTAATAAAACACAGTTCTTCTAATGTTTAGAGAGGAACGAACATGGTGTCTGTTTTCCCTACACAACATTTTCACCTTAGAGATTTTGACATGACTTATAAGCCAAACATTGGCAGTCTATTTCATCTTTAATAACCTAAATTTTAACACAGCGGAACATAATATCAACAAAAGTGCTATGCATTTGTAATAGAAGTTTTAGAAACATGCTGTTACACCTGGGCTTCAACACCCTGACTTTCAAAAGCATTAGTGACTACTTTTTTAAAAACCTCTTGGTAACAGGCCGACAACAACAACCAAAAATAAACCGCCAAGCACAACCACGAAGAAATGATTTTCGTCCAGACTGTCACATGCTTCTTGTCGTCATTCTCCAAAATAGCTTCCGGTCTACAAGAAGATTGGCAATTCAATTTTAATTCATTTTTAAATCCCAGAGGAATTTACCTGGCCCAATTAGTCAACTGCATGGTGAAATACATGACGGCCAAACACAGAAGAACGTGCCACTGCGTATAGCTGTACACCACGCGTTGCAGTTCGTTCCTAACGATTCTTTGCCCACCATCGTTTTCTTCAGGCTGTAAATCTAATAATAATTGAAACAATTTCAACTTTAAAAATGCCAAAATGTAGCAGAAGGTAATCAACTTGGCATCACTGGACAACAGCTTTGACATTGTCTATTCAAGGTTTGTCCAGTCGGGGCCGACATTTCCTTCCGCGGTGTTATGCGGGTGCTTGAGTAGATCAGGATCAAAAACACCATGGCAATTCCAACGTAAATGAAGGCAACATTATACCCGACAATGCAGTAATTTGATAAATTCTCCTTTTCCATTGCAACATTGGTGATTGTGGAATCTGTTGGAACAAGAAAATCAGTCAAGTAAGCGAGATGAATCCTCAAGCCAAGCAAGAATACAACAAACACTACCCACACAGCCCAACTTACTTGACGGTTTATCCAAAAATGCGGACCACGACAAATATAAAATGTAACAAGATATGATCGAAGATTGAAGTAATCCTCCGCGTGCATCACCGGTATCTGGAGACACAATAATAGCACCTTTAATACAATAAAATTACGATAAAGCAGGGTTGCATTAAATATTCGGTTTGTATTCGTCTATTTGGCCTATTCAATCGTTGAGACAGCATAATAGCACTGAACCACCCCGAATAAGTTTTTAAATCCTAAGATATCAGAAAGTTAATAGAAAACTCTAATAGGAAGTCATTCATTGGGAATCTGATGGTACCTTCAAATTTGCCTCCAATGAATGGTAAGAGATAGCGCATTAGTTTCAATTAGAAAGTTGTAGTGCACAGTCAAATTAGTCTAAGAACACGTTTCGTAAATGTATTTTAATCAAAATTATTAAAATTATTAGAGTTTTCTATTAACTTCCTGATATCTTGGGTTTTTCTAAAACTTATTTGTGGTGGTTCAGACTTTTGGACCACCCTGTATATGTCAGGGGGCTGGGGGCAAACTCAGGGACCGCCCCATGTGGCAAAAGCTTTAGCTATGCCAGTCCCCAGGAACCATTTTTACTGGTAATCCTTTCGACAAAGATTCTTTTCGGCAATTAATACACTTTGGCCGCTAAAATCTTACAATGCCTAGCGGCCTCAACAAATATTCACACGCCACTGTTTATGCGAAGAAATACATTTCTCTGCGTATGGTGAAACTGAGATGAAGGCTGCGAGAAGGCATAACGACAAATTTACTCCGACAACGATTTGGTTGAGATAACAATTTTTTTGATGGATGGCTTCGGCGTACATGAGAATGACCCCGCATGTGAATATGGAAAAGAATAGCATGCCAGACATGACCATAGCTGCAAATATTGTATAACACAAAATGTTTATAGTGTGAAGTTCTTGTGAACTGCAAAACTTGCCTATGAACCAATAATTTTTATGTCCATTTTGTGCCCTTGTTAACCTGTAAAGCAAGGGTAAAGATGAATTATTATTTATTTTTATCTTGTGTTTTAATTTCACCAATTTTCAGTCCATGAATGCGAGAAATTAATTAAAATGTTCAGTTGAACAACCAGGTATATAATGGCTCCTCCTGAGATGATGTGGTGCCACACTAAGAAATAAAAGTGAAACTAATTAAACAGGAAGTTACAATGTTTTTGTTAATGGTATTAAGACAATACGCACTGAATACTTATATTGGTTAAAATTAGTTTTAGTGTATTTTGGTGCCAGAAAACTACATGTGCAAAGAAAGAAAAACAATTTTAAATAGCATCTCAAGCTGGACTTTAATTTCTCACCAACAGTAAACAAATCTGCATGTGTTGAGGGAATAATTAAAGCTCCTGCGCACAAGGCACACAGAAGAATAAACTTTACCAGCCAAAAACTAAAAATATACAAAAGGAAATAATAAAACAATAAAAATCATAAATTATTACATAAAAATAAATAAATATTTATTTATTTTTATTTTTATTAAAATACTAGTAAGTTTATTTATACAAAAAAATAAGAATTTATTTATTTATTTATTTATTTATTTACCAAAAATACATTAATTAATTAAAATAAAAATAATGTACAAAAATAAATGAATAAATAAATAAAATAAGGAAATATTGTTACCCGTTATGGATGCCGGCCCTGCAGTTTCGGCTATTCTCAATACCATAACTTATCATTGCAAACAACAAGTAAAAAGTGACTAAAGCCATTGATAGTCTCTGCACTGCCATGTAGCTGACAACATGGTGGCAATCAGCCTCCATGTCAATATTCAAACAAGTTCCATTCAAATCTGGAAACTAAAAAACACAAAAAAATCAAATTTTACATTAAATCACATTAACTAACTATTTCTCATACATTTTCTACTAATGCAGCTTGAGCAGTTGGTGTAAGTACAACAGTTTGGACCATAACACCAACAAACAGTAAAAAAGTAAACATCAATCTAGTAGATGTAGACTCATTCATGTCTGGTAACACCGAGCAACAAAACCTAAAAGGTTGATGACCACATCCACAATTCATCTAAAAAAAAAAAAATAGAAATTGACAAACACAAATTTACATGAAATACAAAAATCAATTACCAATGATGATAACCAGCGATCCACTGTTGCCATAGTGATTCCCAGGAACTGATAGAAATTAGAAAACTTAATATTTTCCAAGCTAAGTTTGAACAATTATTGCAGGCCACAATGACCCTTGTGTCGCATGATGAAACACAAAAATTATCTTCATCCTTTCATTCTCCTCCGTGATCTGCGGATGGGTGGAGTCAATGACGTGCAGTTTTCCAGACACAAGTAAGCGAAAGACTATCCAAAATTGACAATAGATAGCGCTGTGTATTCAAAAATTTGATCGAAGAGTGAGAAAAATAGTTTTCGCTTTATTCGCTGTTGGTTTCGTGGAACTGTCGGTTGGGCAAAGTGGAACACAAAATTGTCGACCGATTAGAGCAGCCCAACCCTCGTTTTCAGTCAGCCTCCAATGCCGCCATTATTGAGGTCACGTGACAATATTCAAAACATTAATTAAAAACGGGCTACATTTTATTCAACAACAACAAAAAAATAAAAATACAAAGTTGGGATTAAGTAAAGAGAAAATTTGCATTAATTCAGCATGCTAAGAAATTCGCCGCCATCATTAATTCGAGGCACATGTCAACGTCAATTGGAAATTCGGGTATTTCCACGTGACTTTCGGTGTATTTAGCTTTGTAGGCTAGGTACTTGCAGACAACTTCGAGCACGGCGCCTCGAATTTCACGAAACTTCACTCGATTCGTTTCGGATTCGGTCCACTGGCTCGGCCCACTGAGCATGGCCGCAATGGTTACCGACAGAAGCGCGTGTTCGCGTTTAATTACAAATTCCTGATCGTCCGAAGAAATCAATTTGACGTAGATCGAATCTGGCCCTTCGCAGCTTTCGTAGGTCGTCTGGTCGTTTGATTCCGCCATTTCTGTTACCGCTATCCGTTGAATGATCAGTCACTTTCTTTCTGCCACACAAAACACAAACTAACTAAACCGTGAAACACAAGTCGGTTAAATATCTTTGCGTGCATGCACGTACTGAATACGTTATGTATAACCTATTGACAACGATTGGCAGCCAATAATAGTCGATTCAAAAGTTGATTCAGTTTTAAAATTCAACAAAAATGTATCCAGTTATTTAAAATAAAAGTGCGTAGAAGTGTTATTAGTGATTATTGGTTATAAATGTGATTGGTGGGCATCAAACATGATTGATTATGTGAATTTATGATTAATAGAAACTCACAAAGTTACAAAGCCGACCATTTAATGAAATCCCCTAATGTGCCATGAACGATGTATAGGTGTGTTTTTTGAACTTATTGGACCCAAATAATAAAAACACCAACACATGTATATTAAGTCATATTTTATTCCATCTTGTTTTATTTATTTCTTCCATTTGGTCTGGATTGGGATGTTTAAAAATCGTTGGTCCGTATGTACAATGTACGTATGTAAAATAAATATACATTCTATTTGTAAAAATGTATTATTAGTTTAAAAATTGAAATTAAAAACAAATCTTGGTTAAGTTTATTTTATGTTGCATAGGGCTGTGAGTGCTATAAAAAGTCTGGTGTGACAGACTGACACATTTCTGCCACCAAGTGATTCTGATAGGCTTTTCTATCAAGTCTGTACATGCAGAAAAGTCTGTGACCATTGACTTTAGTTAGCAGACAATAGGTGCGCTCAAAGTTAAATGGATTCTTACAATTTTTCAGTTCTTGCATACCGGAACTGATGTAAATGACATCACTTTTTGAGAATCAGATTCTCAGCATCGGATTAATCATAATCCATCTGTTTAGTGGATTCCTAGAATTCTGATTCTGATTCTTGCAGCAGCCATTTTGCTTCCAACAGACCAAACAGATGGATAGTTAGTTTTAAACTAGAGTAGTCTAGAATTGATTATTTGCCTTCTTCATCTGAATTTGATTCTTCCAATAAATCAACAAATATTGAATGCATAAAAAATGTCTCAGCCTATTTTCCAAGACCATGTTCTACCATTTTTTCCAGAATTTGTATTTGATCAAATTCTGATCACTTCATCAGGTCTGTATTGCTTCTATGCATTCTCTAGAGAATCAGAAAAATCAGATTTCAGAATCCATTTCAACTTTGAATGCACCTAATGATTCATATCATTAGGTACTAAGATTTACAAGGATTTGAATAAAATGATTGATTCAAGGTTGGTGTCAGCTCCGGTTCCGGCGGATACAGTGAGATACGGTCCGTATCTCACTGTATCATACGGAATTGAAGGGGTCGACTAATCGGCCGTCGTCCGTCGGACGTCGGACGTCGCTCTAATTAGACTAATCGGCTGTCGTCCGTTGGACGTCGGACGTCGGACGTCGGTTTTAGCCCAAGAACTAAACGGCCGTTGTCCGTCGGCTGTCGGACGTCGGACGTCGGCCGTAGACCGTCGGCCGTCAGACGTTGAACGTCGACCGTCGGCCGTCGGCCGTCGGCCCTCAGACGTCGATCGTCGACCGTCGGCCCTCAGACGTCGGACGTCGGCCGTCGGCCGTCGGCCCTCAGACGTCGACCGTCGGCCCTCAGACGTCGGACGTCGGCCGTCGACCGTCGGCCCTCAGACGTCGACCGTCGGCCCTCAGACGTCGGCCGTCGGCCCTCAGACGTCGAACGTCGGCCGATTAGTTTGTTTTTTTATCAGGTTTGTTTTTTACAGGTTTTTATTTTTATTTTTCAGTTTTTGTGTTTTATTTTTCAGTTTTTGTAT
>JAQIXU010000796.1:0-24871 GCA_034701245.1 Strigamia transsilvanica | reverse complement strand
TTTTTAAAATTTCGATTGCTCGTTATGCGAATTGCTCGTTCTACGAGGTGCTCGTTATGCGAGGTTCCACTGTATTAAATTATGTTCCCTGCATTGAAGAAGCTAAATCGCTATGAATTGCTTACTACAAGTATGAATTTGCAACCGATGAATTGCCGGTCCGATTAATTCACCAGCCAATGAATTGCCGGTCCGATTAATTTACGCCTGATGGATTGGATACCCGATTAATTGACAGCCTGATGAATTGCCACCCGATGAACTTGCCACTATGAATTCTCGTATTGCTGATCACAGTCTCTACGCCTTTGTAATTGGAAATTTTGCTGTATCTCTAATTTACAAGTTAGCAGATGAATTTGCGATATGTCTATTCATTTGCATTACATTTTTACTTTTCTTACCAAGCTGTGCCCTGATAGTTGGTCAATTGTATTTCGGAGTGTTGGGTAAATGAGCGTGCCACTTGCTTTCTTCTTTCCTCCTTTCTTTCATTCTTTCTTCCTTTTTTTCCCTCCTAGTTGAGTAGCAACATAAAAATCTTTCACCTGCTTCCTACTGCTGCTGCCTCGCCGGTGCACTACACTTTTTCATGGAAAAGTAATAAGTTGTTTGCCTCTTGCACTTACATTGCTTTCACGTACATGTGTACTTGAAACCAACAAAAACTTTCATCTTTCCATGATTTCAAGCAGCCGTGTGCCACCTCCACCTCACTTTAAACTAACTAAATGGACAAATAAAAAAAATCTATTTTCTTTTCTATTCACTTTCTTTATGATAATAATAAATTGATTTTAATGCCGTTACTACAAACAATAAATCAAACCATACGCAGTTTTAACCATACGGATAGTCCAAACTGACTAATACCTTCTTCGCACCAGAAAATTTGAATCAAGTTCTGGTTCTTAGTGCAAATTATCTAGTTTAAAAATGTTTAAACGAGATACGGTAACTGCCAAAGCTAGCCCAGAACACTTCCCACAGTTCCATATGACCAATTGATTGTCTATTGGCTGCACGCTAGCCTAAATATGTGATTTTTAATTCTTGGTGCAAACTGAACGTATCATTTTGTAGGCTAAACTATCCACCAGGGCCGCTCAGTATGATGCAAGTCTTCGAAATGCCGCCCCTTAAACGTTTCTACTTTTAACTAACCTTCGATTGTGATTTTTTAAAAACTGCACAAAATGTACAAATACTATTTTTATTTTGAAAATATAAACTACTTTAAAATAATGATATCAACTATCAACTACAATAATCTACTACAATTTTACCCTTCGAACTTTTACTTTAGCAAATTCGTTAATTAGGAATGTGTATTTTGATTTCGCTGCTTATGCCGCCCCCTTACGGAACCACCTCTCTGCATCACAGCACAACACGGCCCTGTCCAGAACTAGATTTAACTGTTATTTTAGGCTAGCCCAAACTTTCTGGTGCGAACACTGTGTAACGACACTTTATTCAAACTTCAAGTCTGAAATACAAAGACGTCTAGACATGACCGACATTTAGTTGCGGCTTTCTTAAACGATCAAATGTAAGATGTCGCTGATTCAATTGCAGCTGTTGAAGGAACGTTGGTTGTTGAGCCGTTTCCGCTTTGAGAATTCTTCGCCAATTGCTCTTGCCGTCGATTTCTGTCAGCCCTTTTTGCACGCTCGGTCAAATCGAGCGAGATTCTGCGCTGTATCTGCAGTATTTCCCTTTTCTCCACAAAACTTTTATCTCTTCATGTTTCCTTAATGCTATTTGCAAAACCGCTTGCCAAAATCAATTTCAAATCCCAAGAAATTTTACACTTTCTTCACGAGTTTAAAGCCCCCTAAAACAATTTCCAAGTCAATACTTCACTGCACATGCCCATAATTGCTGATAATGCGTAGATAAAAGAAAAGAAAAAATTAAATTGAAAAAATTGCAATTGGCACCCAAGAGAGAGCGAGGACAATTCACTCTGACAATTATTGAACGCGGATTTTAAAATTCCGCACGCCTAAGGAAACTTGGCCAAGTTTATGATCAAACATTTAAATATTTTCTCGTGCCCATTAATCAATTCAACAACACATGTTGCAGTGCCGTCCCATCAGCACGCGGCGCGGCCCAATGGCATTAACGGGAGCTTTTGCATCCATCCGTCATCGGATTTGACAGCGAGCAACCTCATTACACGTCTAAAGCTCCAATACTTGTACCTACATCGACTCCTTCACGAAATCCCAATTCTGCACTCGTTTGCTGCCTCGTTCATCCGGATTCCACTATATCCACCCAAACGCCATCAATTCGTGAATTGTACACTTTTCTATTTGTACAAGCTCGAAGAAAAACCACATCTATTATTACTACTTAGTACCTGCTATAGATACTACTTGTAGTCTGCGAAAACACAAAATCCTGGATTTTTTTTTATTGCACACGACCAAATAGTAGTATTTGTTGCATTGAGACACCAGGCACAGTTTACAGTTCAACTTCCTACTGCCACTATAACTACTACTACTACTACTACTACTACTACAACTACTACTACTACTACCGTGTTACCCCGCTTTAAGCTGCACGCTGTAGCGTGAGTTTTACCAGATTTAGCAGTACATCATGTTTTTATTGGAACCATTTTTACCGCTTCTAGCAGCAGGTTTTTTACCTGAAATCTCCGAATCTCATGCAGCCTAAAGCGAATTAATACTATATTACTACCTTTATTATTATTACTACCGGTATTATTGGTTTGTATTATTATCATTACAACTGCTACTTTTCAAAAACTTCAATTTCAAATGCGTATCACTTTTAGGTTTAATGTCGATTGATCATTAAATGACAAATACAATACGCCATGTTTTCTCTAAATTCCATAAGCCTTTCGACCGTTTCCGGTCATCTTAAGTGGTTTCAAATCACCGGAAACGGTCGAAAACCCTACGGAATTTAGAGAAAACATGGCGTATTGTATTTAATGCATATTAAAACTGCTACTTTTGTTTCCTATCTGAAAAATGATAGTGAAAATTTATATTCGCTTTCCACCGAAGAAAGAAATTCTTGTTACAAGTTTAATCCATTCAGGAAGTGTTATGAATTTTGGCATTTCATCCATCATCTTCCCTCCACACAGTCCATCACCATCACCGCTTTGATCTTTGAATGAGCTCAATAGTGTTAACATATGCATCTGAATAGATGTGTCTGCTTCTGATAAGCATCATACAGACACGCTCACGAATCCTCCTGGACAAATCAATTGTCTGAAGCGAGCAGACAGAAAAAAGTGATTTTATTGGCGCCGTTATTGGTGGTTTAAGAACGCACGAGGGAGCTATCTCACTCCAACCGATGTTAATCTCACAGAGAAATCAAATGAACGCCTTTCCGCGCGCCATAAACTCGCGACCCGTACTAAAGGTGCTCACAAACCCCATCAATTGGACCAATGGACAGGACGGAGCCACCATACAAAGAGGAGAGAAAATCACCAAACGGCGATGCAATGGGATTCGAATAGACGAGTTGCCTAGCAACAGGGGTGCTTACAATCGGGCATTCAGTGTCCACAGAGCAACAGCTTGCCTACAAATCTCCTGCCCCAACGCAAACATTTAATCGCAATGAAAAGACTAGAAATAGACTCTGTTCTTTAGAAATTAATAGGGGACGTCGTGGGGCAATCGGGCGCCCCCAAAACGTATGAAATTCTTGGATCGTTGCAAGACGAACTACTGCGAAAGCATTTACCATTTACCATTTAGCGCGTACAAAACTGCTCAAATGCCCGGGCCGATATTACTCGGCATTCCGCCACTTCAGTAATTCTTGCCACTCCACTGGGCCTTGTATACGCTAGGAGGAGAAGCGAGCACTTTCTATGGCTTTAATTTGAATATGCGACACTAGGGGAATAAATTGAATTAGGCTTATTTGTCGTTCATCAATGTCAGCGAGCGAGTGCTCCGTCTGCTCCCTCAATGGTGATTAAGCCAAAGTGGCTTCGTCTTTTTTTTGTTTTTATGGAAAGAGGGTTTTATGTCGTGGAAGTAATGGGGGTAACGAAGAGAAATTAAATCTTTTATTTTTTTTTTTCTTGTTTATTTTATTTTTTTATTTTTTTTTAAAAAAAAGAATTAAAAAAGATGAAACTTACCATCGAAATGTCGATAAAATGGTTTGACAGCATCGCAAGCGTTGATCATCAAAACTGTGGCGAGAAATAGTCGCAACGTCCGAACAGCCATCGTCCGACACCGCCACGCTGAGCGGTGTTGTCGGTATCGTCCTGCAGTGTGTCTTCCCGCGGGATGAGGAGAGAGAGAGAGAAAGGGAGAGGGAGAGAGAGAGAGAGAGAGACGAGCAGCCGGGCGCCCTCCCTCGCGCTCGAAGCGGCATTGCACGCATGCGCATTCCGCAGCCAGCCTTGCACTCAAATGTTGATGTGCTCGGCTGAATTCTGGGAATGTTCGCACGCACATGTGGAAGAAAAATGATGTCTGGAAAAATAAACTAGAATGAGTTAAAAATCTATAAATTCCATCAAGCACAACGTACTGCATTACACGCGGGTAAAGATTTTGTTTTCAGCCAAAAATCGTTGCAGCAGTCGAGGATGTGTCACATTGCCAACAACATCAACATCTGTTACACAAATGTCTTTTCTGACTCCCAAATTGCAGTTGTCGTCAAAATACGACTGTTGGAATCGAACGATACAAATTCCCTGTAAATCTCACAAACCCAAATAAAAGATAAAAATATTTCAAACTTTTCTTCAATTACTTTCCGATGACACAAAATGGCCGCTCCCACGAATACGCAAACGAACACGAATCTTTGAAATCTTTAAAATCAATAAAACCGTTCAAAAACTTGCCCAAAATATTATTTATAAATTTATTTATTTATCTTTCACGAACCACAATCCCGACAGGAAATCTCAAAAACTCAAAAACAAATACGAAAACTGTCTATACGAATGCAGTGCTTTACGTCAAAATGGCGTCGCATCCGGGTGACAAAATCGCGACAAAATCCAATTTGTAACCTAACTTTTATTTAATTACACATAACTACAATCCGTCGCTAAAAAAAATCATCAATAGAATAAACTGTACAGCACTTGAGACAAAACAAATTGACACTCCGCCATTCCATTCAGAACGGACTCGATTTTCTCGCCGGCTTAACGAATCTGGTCCAGATAGGGAGTGTCAATCAAATTGCCCACCGCAGCCATTGATGGTTTTCCATTAGTGATTTTCTTCGCAATCTAATTCATGAATCCAGCGTCAATACCTCGACCATATTAAATATAAAGCGTCACTTACGTTGTTTACGTCGCTGACGGTTATGCTGTCGATTAGCGCGTCCAATTCGGCAACGTCGTACACTTTTCCGAGCTGCAACGCTTGACAGGCCAATTCCTGGACCCAGTCGGTTCCGTGCTCCACTGCCATGTGCACCGCGGCTTTAACTCTCGCCCTGCAACGCATCCGTTTGAGAAATCGACTAAAACCAAAACCAATTGGCATTACTTTCCAATTTGTACATCTTTTTCGTCGACGCCATTTTTAACGGCGCTCACTTCGTCCACCAAACTCTTGACCAGCTGAAAATAAAAATAAAAACTCAAACTCAATATCCATTGTGTTTGTTTTTGCATTTAATCACCTTGGACATGTCTTCCGCTTGACCCGCCACGTAAAAGCCAAACAAACCCGCGTCGCTGTAGCTATAATTCAAACACGAAACCTAAAAAAACAACAGACAAATCAACAAAAAATTTAATTTCCTTCAAGTTTAATCCAGAGGTTCCCAATCTTTTTAATATCGTGACGTACCAGTAGGTCAAACACCAAGAATAAAAAAAAAATTACAAATCTCTACAAATTCCAGTCAAAAATCACAAAATTATGAAATCCAACACCAAAAATCCATAAAAATTAAACATTTTCCCCAAAAAATTAAAAACTTTAGTGAAATATTAAAATTCGCTTCAAAAATCACAAAATCAAACACCAAAAATCCAAAAAAATAGTCAAAATCGCCTCAAAAAAATCAAATTCTTCCATAAAATATAAAAAATCCCATACAAAATCCACTTATCGCATACTGGTACGCGCACCACAGGTTGGGAACCCCTGATTTAATCTATTCCTTACAGCAAACGGATTCTCGGTGACTTTGGCCGCAGCCGTGAATAACTTGGATCGCGTCATTCCGCGCTTTACTTGCGGATAAGTTCCCAGCATTTGCTGCAGAACTGCGGCCGACAAACTTTCCTTGGGGTTTTTCAACCTATTTTCAAACAAACAATTGAATAAATGAATAAAAACACACGAAAAACATGCAAATCAATACCCAGCGGCCTGTGCAGCGATCATGACGTGCGAATAGGGCGTTATTCTGTCGATGCGCTTCTCGCCGCCGCCATATTTCGTCGGTGTCTCGACGACGGTTGCGGAGCCTTCGTAGCGGAAATAGTTGGCGAACTCGACGGCGGCCTCGTGATTCATTCCCACGGCGGCCAGAGCCATTCGGTTGGTCGCAAACGAGCTCCTCACGAAGTTTGACAGCTGCACGAGTTGCGATTTTAAATGATTTTAATTGATTTTGATTGATTTCGATTCGGTTTTTCGTTCTACCGTTTCGGTGTCGTGTCGCCCGATCGTGGGTGCGGGGCAGTAGACGCTGTTGCCCAGTCCGGTGCGAAAAGCGACTTTGTGGAGGGTTTCCAACACCACCACGTTGGGGCGCTGCTTGTAGTCCGCAACTTCGATCTTCATTCGGTCGGAGAAGTCGCGGATTTCCCACGGATGGAAAACTTGATCGCAGACCAGCGCGACAAAGTATTTCAACGATTCTTTTCTGAAATTAAATCGATTGCGTTGAATTTAATTGATAAAATTCGTTTTTTTTTGTCTTTTTTTTTCGGCTCACAATTTGTCACGGTTCGCTTCCATCGTGTAGATCATGAGTTCCCTCGTGTTGGTCGCTCTGAAATTAATTGCAAAAAATTCGTACAAAATTCGCACAAAATTGCAAAACGAATAATTCGAATTTCTTACGTCACGGTTGTACCCATCAATTGCAAGTTGCGAGTCGTTCCGAATATCGTAGCGCTTTTATTGCTCTAAAATCAATTTTTTTTGTTTTAAAATTTAGAATTTGGTCAAATTTGGTTTTTTTTTACCAATCCGCAGCAGTTTCTCAGAGTGTGACTGACTCCAGCGTTGTAATAATCTTCGTATCGGGAGCCAGCTTTAACTGCCAGTGCAATGCGAGTTATTGGGTGGTTGTTTTCTACCGATGCCACCACTAAACCATTCGAAAGTGTCGTCAACTAAAAACCTCAAAAAAAATATTGAATTTATTTATTTTTTTAACTTTTTTTATTTTTATTGCATCGCACCCTGGGAGCTTCTTTCTGCAGTGCCTCTCCTCTTATTGCAGCTTGCGGAGCGGCTCTTGCCGAATAAAAACGGATCTGCAAGCAGAAACAAATGCCCATTTGATCATCGTTTAATTCGTTTAATAAGGGTTATTTTTGCTTGTGTACACTTCAATTACCATTGGTGCTGGGAAAATAGGCGTAGAAATCGCTTTAAAAGCCATTTTCATCAGATTTTACGCCACAACCGATATTCCAGGCTTAGCTTCCTTCCCACAATGCACTACAAAGCTTCTCTTCCGGTTTAGTCAAACCCCTGGCGTCAAACTAGTGAAACAGAATCAATTTGTTTTTCGTCTTTTATTTATACAAATAACGGTAAAGTTGAACAGTAATTCTTAACAAACACTTAAAAACTATTCCTTAGATTAAATTTAAAACTCAGGCTTGGGGTTGGGCTTGGGCTTGGGCTTGGGGTCGAAGTTGGTTCACGTACGGCGTGTTAATTAGATTTCCCACGGCTCCCATCGTCAGGTTTCCGGCCAGGATTTTCTTCATGGCCTGCAAATAAATTTTGTAGCGAAATTGCCACTACCTTTTCCCCAATACCTACATTATTCACATCGATAGGAGTGACGCTTTCGTACATCTTCTCCCGGAAATTCGCGTCGAAAATTTGGCCTTTCTGCAGAGCATTAAACGCCAAATCGTCGGCTAAATCCATCCCGAGCTCCATAGCGACGTGCGATGAAGTTATCGCTTTTATCCTGCAAAATTCTCATTTATTTCAGCCCAAAAAAGCCCAAACAAACATCACTTTGCACTCTGCACTTCCTGCTCGCTCACTCCAGCATTAACAGCATTCAATTCATCAAACAACTTGCGAATTATCTGCAAAATCAAAAATTAAAAATCCCGCCATTTTTTATTTTTGTGTCTATACGTTGCGCATATCCTCGCCCTTTCCGGCTACATAAAACGCAAACAAACCCGCGTCTGTGTAACTATGATGCAACGAAGTAATCTTGAATTGAACAAAAAATATTTATTAAAAAAAAAAATTAAAAATAAAAATTTTTATCGCCATTTTTCTCGCACAGAACACGGACTCTCCGTGACATTCTTAATCGCTCGAAGGGTCCGCGAAGTCGAAGGTCTTCCTTTGGAACGCGGATTCGTGCCCAAAATATGCTGCAAACACGCGAATGCCGCGAATTCCTTCTGGTCCTTGACCCTTAAAAAAAAAATCAAAAATTAAAATCAAAAAGAACAAATTAAAATCGACGAAAACCGACCCCGCGGTGCGATTCGCAATCATCACGTGCGAATACGGTCCGATTTTGTCAGCGCGCACTTCGCCGCCACCGTAAACTGGCGGCACCTCTGGATGCGAAGCGGCGGTCTCGAATTGCAGCAAATTGGCGCATTCGAGCGCCGCGTCGTGAGTCAGCCCCACGACGCCAATGGCCGCTCGGTTCGCGGCGAAAGTCGAGCGCACGTAGTTATTCAACTGCAATGATTGACACGTTTCAAATCGAATGATCGTCGACAAGAATTGTTTTCTTCGTGTTTTTACAACGGGGGTGTCGTGTCGTCCTATCATTCCACGCGGGCAATAAATGCTGTTTCCGTATCCGGTGCGGAATGCAGTTTTGTGCGCTCCTTCGCACGCCTCTGCGAACGGGTTGCTGACGTATCGGGCGCCGTCGATCCACATTGGTTTCCCGAGGGTTTTCAGCTCCCAGTGGAAGAATTGCGGCTCGGTGATCATGGAGAAGAAATACTGTATTGCCGCCCGTCTGCAATTTTTGGTAGAAAATCATGAATTTATGGAATTGTAGATTTAAAAAGTGTAATTACAAGTTGTTACGATTGCATGTCAGTTTGTAGGACATGAAATCTCGCGAATTTTCCGCTCTGAAATGTTATTTTGAAGTGTTTACTCGAGGAGATTTGTGTTTTTTGGGATATTTACTCGACTGTGGCGCCTAATAATTGTAGATTGCGGGTTAATCCGAATGTCGAGTGACGTTTAGTGGTCTAAATTAATTATTAAAGGTGCGATGTTGGTTTTAGTGAATTTTCTCTGTGCGTTTTTCATTACTAATCCGAAGGAATGTCTCAGCGCGTGAGTAACTCCTGCGTTTTTCGGAATTTCGTATCGACAGCCAGCTTTAATCACGACTGAAATATAGACGATCGGACGTATAGTTTCCATCGTTGCAACTAATAAACCGTTGGGCAGTGTTGTCAACTAGAAAATTAAATAAATAAAAAATAAAAAATTATTAGTTTAAATTTTTTTAAACATAAATTTCGAGTTTTAAGGACCTTGGGTTGTTCCATCGGGTGCATTGGTCTTGTTGCTGAAACCATCTGAGGCACAGTGCCGCTTGCTGGATCGATTTGAGCAGGAGTGCTTCTTGCCGAATAAAAACATGGCTGAAAAATGCACTATTATTAGGTTTAATTATATTTCTGGCAGGGGAAATAAATAAGTTTAATGTTTTCAAATAAAGAATTCTTTTTTTTTAGTTATTTTTTACCGTTTGGGCTTGAATAAGTGCCGGATTCAATCGTTTGAAAGCCATTTTCAGTCGGTGTTCTTCTTCTCTGTTTTTAAACCTCCGCCATTTAACTTCGGAACAGGAAATAACGCCTTCCCATGATGCGGAGCGAAAAGTAGGCTTCCGGTTCTGTCAAAGGCGAGTGTGTTGTCGCATTGGTAAGATTTTTTCCTTAATCGTTGCCATCGTCTCTAAATATCGCGTTTATTTCCACTTTTTTTCGATGGATGTTATCCTTGAAATAACCACGATCGATTTGCGGTGTTTAATAATGGTGTTTTATTTCTTCTCGTTTCATAATTCAGGTTTTTTGAAAAGGCCATTCCAGACTTGAAAATGGTAACTATTATTTTCTTTGTTATTTCCGGTGTCTAATAACGATATATACATATATAACTTTTCTTTCAGCCTAAGCAAATAAACGAGATAAAAGATTTCTTATTGGCCGCGAGAAGAAAAGATGCCAAATGTAAGGTTCGCGTGCAGTGAATGGCGATCAAATTGTAATGAATTTCTATCCAAACAGCGGTGAAAATCAAGAAGAACAGAGAGAATACCAAATTCAAGCTCCGATGCAGGCGATATTTGTACACTTTAGTCGTTTCCGACAAAGAAAAGGCGGAAAAATTGAAACAGTCGCTTCCCCCGGGTATGCTAAATTCGTGCTCACACTTTTAAAACGCTTAAATCCGTAAATGATGATAAATTTTGTTTATAAAATGATAAAAATAATGATTATTTTATCTTCCTTGGATGTCTGAAGCCCAAATTACACATCCAAATATTGTTACAACGCTTCAAACAAAATGTAATTATTTTTTTTTTTGATTTTTCAGGTTTGCAGCTGAAGGAACTTAAATAAAATAAACAAAAAACGTGTATAAATCTAATAAAAAGCTTAAAAAATGTAAACATTTGTCGTTTTATTTAATAAAAAAAAGATTAAAACTGAAGTTTGCTCGCTTTGCTAATAGATGTCGCTGTCGCCCAACTCAAAATGGCCGACGAAATTTTTCATGCAGACGGTTACTTCCTTCCAAGTAAAAACTGTTACGCAACACCTAGAAATGAATAACCTAACTAAATATTTGCCGGACAACGCCTTCGTTCTCGTCCACTCAAATTCAGGTACAAAAATCATCGCACAACTAAAAAAATTCATCGGTTTCCTATCCCTAGGCACAAAATGCCCAAAGAGAACAACAACTCATCGGCCTTCGACTTACCGACATTCGTGCAGGATTTCACGGCCGGCGGAATCGCGGCAGGAATCAGCGAGACCATCGTCGCACCACTGGAACGAGTGAAAATCCTCCTCCAAGTCCAACACGCGTCATCCAAACTCAAACCCGAAAACCACTACAAAGGCCTAATCGACGCATTCGTGCGCATCCCCAAAGAGCAGGGCGTACGAAGTCTGTGGCGCGGCAACCTCACGCACGTGATCCGCTGCTGGCCGTCGTACGCGCTCAATTTCGCATTCAAAGAAGTCTACAAGAAAATCCTCCTCGGCGACACGATCGACACCGCAACGTTCTGGACGCAATTCGCATCCAACACGTTATCCGGCGGTTTCGCCGGCGCCACGACACTCGCGTTCGTCTACCCGCTCGATTTCGTCGAGACACGACTCGCGGCCGACGTCGGGGGCCACCACCAGCACCGCGAATTCAGCGGCATCATCAACTGCATGCAGACGGTGGTGAAGAGCGACGGCATCCGGGGATTGTACCGCGGATTCACCGCATCCGTGCAGGGGATTTTCGTGTACCGAGCGTCGTATTTCGGCTTGTACGACACGTTTAAGATTTTATTCACGGACCCGCACAACGTGCCTTTGCTCATGTCGTGGGCGCTCGCTCAGGCGGTCACGACGTTCGCGTCGATCGTTTCGTATCCGTTCGACACGGTGCGACGACGTTTGATGATGCAGAGTGGCTTGGATCGCGACAAACACATGTACAAGGGGGTCGCCGATTGCTGGGCACGAATTTACAGGACCGAGGGAGTGCCGGGGTACTTTAAAGGCGCTTTCACGAGTGTTTTCAGGAGCGTCGGTGGCGCGCTTATTCTGGTTTTGTACGATCGGATCAAGTTGTTGTATCCGGTTGTGGAGCAATCCTGACGTCGGAGCGTCGTGTAAGGCGAAAATATACGAAAATGTTGATTTTTTTGTAAAGAGAAATTTATTAAATTGTTGATGACAACTGTAGAATTTTAAAATATTCATAATAAATTTGTTAAAATAGAAATTTGAGGTTTCTGTCCAGCAGAATGGTTTTTTTTAGCGCGAAGATTTG
This sequence comes from Strigamia transsilvanica, assembly GCA_034701245.1. Taxonomy (NCBI): domain Eukaryota; kingdom Metazoa; phylum Arthropoda; class Chilopoda; order Geophilomorpha; family Linotaeniidae; genus Strigamia; species Strigamia transsilvanica. The sequence continues at coordinate 12,605 of JAQIXU010000796.1, read as the reverse complement.
CTGCGGATGGATTTCAGATCTTCCTCGCTGTGGTTTTTACTCGATCTACGATATTTGCCGAGGTTCTGAAAGGGCGGTTGATGGGTGACACCCGGTAGAGGGCCGAGGCTGAGGTTGAGGGGGGGTTTGGACTTGAGGGGGCTGTCTTCGCGGAAGGCTGGGTTGGTTTGTGGGTTGTAGTTGAGGCTTTCTTGGCTTCGGTGTGAATAGAGGTGCGCGCTGGATCGGTTGGGGTCTCCTTCGGTCGGGGTGCTGCCTTTTCGTTTGCGTTTTGAACCGGGGCTGAAGTCGGCGAGAATTCGGTGCTCGGTCGGGGTTGATCTTTTTCTGGGGAATTCGGTTGGTTTGGGCGAATCGGATCGCGGTTCGTAGCGCTCCGACGCGAATCTCGGTTCGTTTGTAATTCCTAAATAGAAGTGAAATGTGTTTTTTTGGGGTGGGGTTTTAATTTTGTGGTTTTTTTTTGGGTTGGATTTGAAATTGTACCCGAATTAGATGCTTCGATTAGAACTCCGTCTCCGTCGGTGTTGAGTTTCAAATCTAGGGATTTCAAACTGCCGGCTTTTCCGTGCCAATCCCGCAGTGATGTGTCGAACATTCGCAACAGAAATACTTTATCTTTGCCTTCCTGTAAATGAGATGTTAAAAACAATGGAAAACCGTCAAAAATCGTATTAAAAAACGTAAAAAAACGTAAAAACTGTAAAAAAAAAAAACACTGCTAAAAACGTAAAAAACTGTAAAAATAACTGTAAAAAGAATTTTAAATAATGTAAAAATAACTGCAAAAAATGTAAAAAAACTAAAAAGAACTAAAAAACTAAAAATAACTGGAAAAAACTAACGTTTCGTAAAAAAATAATCATAAAATAATCGTAAAAAATCGATAAATAAAGGTAAAGATAAATTTACCAACGTCACTTGCTGCCTCAGAAGCGTCATCATTTTCAGATTAGCTGCTGCAAGTGCTCGTGAATAATAAGTGACGCAACTGTGAAAGAAAACAATAAAAAAATTTAAATTAAAAAAAAAAAATCGAAAAATGAATTTCCTTCTTCACCACAAAAATATGATGAGAATGAAAACACATCCGGGTTTGGTAATAAAAGCGACGACCTTTCCCAGACCCGCCTCGTACTCGTAAAATGAGTCTGCGATGCAGAAAATAATACTGTATGGGTACTCACTCCCCCTGAACGGGCCGCACACAATCGACGGTTTGACTCTGCAAAATTGACAAAATTGATCAAAATTGAACATAAACAAAAAACAACCTTCTAATTACTGAATTATGATGTAACCATTCGCTAGAAACGACATGACTAAAGCCAGAAATGAAATGATCAAGAAAATCGTCTGGACGTTTTGCGCTCTTAAAGTTTGCTCGGCCGGCTGAGCGTGCAGTCGAACGCTCCACTGCAAAGCGACATAATCGAAATAAGCAATTTTAAAGGGCGAAAAGTTAAAATAAATTTACCTGCTTTATGTAAAACGTAAGTACCATTTTGATGATTATTAAAAGCGGTAAAAACGGACAAAAAAACGATCCGATCCATCCCAGTACTTGATTGTACAGTAAATTCCAGAAATTCCACGCGACGTCGAACTCCGTGCCCAGATATTTAAATCCGCTTCGATACAGAGCGCTTTTCGCCCAGAAGGTGAAGAAATATAAAACGGCACACACGACGAAATCCATCAACAGCAGGCGGTAAATTTCCATTCCAACCTGAGTTTCCCAACACTAAAAATAACATGAAAATAACATGAAAAATATTTTTGAAAACGTAAAATAACTAGTAAGGTTTACACTGCGCTTGTCCAATTCGTCGTTTGTGAGGTCAATCAAACCCAAATTGGGGATCCAAAAGGAAAGTAAAATGCCGATAATGACACCGATAAGTAATAAACACCTGAAAAAAATCGTTTGTTTTTAGCGGAATCAATTGCAAAAAAATAAATAGCACAAAATCACCTTATCATAGTGACCCATAATTGAGTCCTCCGCGACTGGTAGCCTTCGAACTTGACCATGTAACTTAAAAGCGACGGCACGACCAAGGTAATAAGAACGACCATCAACGACAAACTTATCTCGCCCAGCACCTTAATGTCGGTCTGAAATTGATCAATCGAGATTAAAAACGCACAAAAAACGCACAAAAATGCACAAAAATGCACAAAAAATGCACAAAAAATGTACAAAACTCAAATATTACCATCAGATATTTCTCCTCCAATAAAAAATATATCAGCCAGCCCGTGAGTCCCAAAATGGTGAGCGACAACAAATGGAAAAACAAAAAACAAAAAAACCGGATCGTGTTTTCACCGACAGTTCTGACGACAGCGCGTTTCTGGAGATGCGATAAATATTCCTGAGAAGAAAACATCAAACAATGAATACACAACCACCTGCTTGAAACGTTACTGTCGACCCACGATCAAATCCTCGCGCAAACACGCCGAATGCAACTCCGCGGCTTTCGGATTCATAATGGCAAAATCCCAACCGCAAAACACTTTGTTAGAAAAGAAATTCATCTTCAGTCCGCTGTGTTCGATAAAACGCTCTTTATACGATTTAGCGAGTCTAAACGATCAAAAATTAAAATCATTTTCTGTATTTCGGGTTTGATTCATCTCGAAATTTACTTGACCGCCAGGAAAATCAGCACCAAAACGACATTGACGCCGATTACAGCCAAATACGCCAGCGGAATGTTGTAATTCACGTTGTTGTTCGAAAGACTCAAAATAGCCCTCGAGTAGCCGCCATAGTAGAACGAACTGTTCGCCAGCCAACCCTAAACGAAACGTGGTGTTAAAAACACTCGAATTAACATTGGATTTAAAACATTTTCAATTTACGTCTCCAGTTAAGAGAATTTCGGGTGAAAATTCCGGTTTTATCGTGGCATTCCCTGGCGAATACGTCGTGGAATTCCCTGGCGAATACGTCGTGGAATTCCCTGGCAAATACGTCGTGGAATTCCCCGGCGAATACGTCGTGGAATTGGACCGGCATTGCAGAGGATCTTTTTGCGCTGTGGGAAAAAAATTCACAAGCATCTGCGGCACGACAACGAACGAAAATCTAAACAAAATCAAATAAAAATCTCCAATTTAAAATCCCGAATCGGTCGCATTCCGCGCCTACTGTATGAGGAAAGTGAGCACGTTTAGCCGCAACAACCAACGCAGTAAATAAAAATACGACGCGACCGAAGTGCCGAATTTCCCTTCGATGATGTGCAGCGGTTTCTGCCACAACTCCAAACTCGACAGCGATTCCTTCAGTCCGCTTTTAAATTTGTACCATTTCTGTAACCAAAAATAAAATGAATAAAATAAATAAATAAATACAATAAATTTCAGCTGCATTGTTTTTTCTCATCATTTTCAAGCCTTGCTCAAGCAAATACCGAAATCAAACACTCACTCACTCAAATCAATCTTCATCGGACGAGTCAAAATCCATTCCAGGAGCATGAGGCGATTAATTCTACTATTACTACTTAAAACGACGTGTGCAACACCACATCGGACTCACCATACTTAAAGTATATTTCATTTGCTTCAAACATCCAACTTTTTTGTACAGTTTCGACGCTCTTTTGTCTAGCCGTGCTTTAACCTTTCTTTTTCCGGTCAAGGAGTAATGCAACTGCTTCAAAGTGGCTCTAAATAAATGGAAATATCGATTATTAATGTTTGTTTGAGTGGATGAGACATACTCCTTGTGTTTTCCGGCGGCTAGTTCATCGAGGTCTTCGATTTTCGGGTCATTTTCCAACATTTGTATGACTTGATCTTCGGGCAAATCATTAAAGATTGAAACGGTTCGAATTCGCAGTGTTTCGTGCGCCGAAACCGATCCGTGCGAACTCGGTTTCCTCGAGACATCTTTTTATTTGAAATAAAATCAATACAATCAATAAAATTAATAAAATCAATAAAATTAACAACGAAATTCAAATTTATCAATAATTCAAATGCATTACCGAGACTTCTACTTGGGAGTTGATCCACCAGGGATCGCGGAATTGTGTGATAGTTGTCATGATTGCCTAAAAAAAAATTTTTATTTTTATTTTACACATTTAAATATTTAAAACGTCAATTTATTTATTTATTTATTTATTTATTTTACCTGGAAATCTGGAAGTCGAAGCGCCGGGAAATTGCGAATAAATGTCAACAGGTTCCATTTCAATATGGACGCCATCATCTTAGCAAACAAAATGATTCATCAATTTTGGGTTCGAAATCAACTGAATTTTCTTACTATTCCTCACGAGATCCTCAGCAAAAAACCTTCTCGCCATGATCGAACTGAAATAAAATTTAAGAAAAATAAAAAAACAACGAAAATTGAAGACAACTTTTTATCTACTCAACCGAACCACGAACCATTAACTAATAAAACAATTGCGGTTCTTAACAGTTCAAGGCCAAAATGCAATTGGAAATGATAAGCCATTCATTTTGGGAGGAGGAGAGGCCGAATGAAAGCTTCGCAGAGACTTGAATTGATGATAAAAATTGATATTAAAAGTCTTAAAACATCGTCTGCAAAACAGGAAACGTGTAACGCACATTTCCTGTTCAATCAGCTGTTATGATGAAAGACAAATACGGGTAAACATGGACGATCTCGACCAAGAAAATGAACGTGAAAATGTGCCATTTCTGGCCAGATCGCGCACTAAAGGTAACCTTCAAAACCAATCATGAAAACAGGTGGTTAGTTGGGGTTAGTAACGTTATGTAACTGTAACACTACATAAACGTAAATGGCTGGAAATTATTTTCAAGATCACATCATAAAAACGTAATTTGCACCCAATTTTACAGGATATCCAGGTTAGTCACCAAACTAAGGACACCTACACAATAAAACTTGCTCATAACCTTCATTTACAAAAATGACAAAAAAAAATGACAAAAAAGTGACAAAAAACGTCAAAAAATGGCAAAAGAAAACAACAAAAAATCACAAAAAAACACAAAGAAACCCACAAAATTAATTTTTTAGCATAAAGTTTCAAAAAATATTTGGTTTTCTTTAAATTGTGTTGAAAAATGCGAAATTTCGACCGGACGTTTTACCTCGTGTCATGCCCTCAGTGGCGCGCCATTAGTTTGGCTTGGGACGAATTTAGCAAATTAAACAAAACGGTAACGAGATCCCAGGAATCTCGTTTCTTTCCTCCCCGACAAGATTCAAGTTTTGAGTCATCCAGTTCTGGTTGGCTGATGGCCACTTGGTGTGTTCATTCAGGGTCGCGAGAGAAAGGGAGGGCCGATGACCCCGTCTGCGCGAAAACGACCAAAAACCAACTAATCAGGTGTTGCGTGTAGAGCCCACTCTCCAATTTCTCCGATTCGAGTCTCGTACGGGTCTGGGGATGGCCGAGGAAGGTAAAACTCATCGAAATATACCGTTACGGTGCTCAAAAATCAAAAAAATCCAAAAAAAATCAAAATATAGAAACGTTTTAGAACGAGCTTCGTAATTTGACACGAGTTTGTTTACTTTTTCAGACGATGGGCAGATTTTTACGGATGAGTTTATGAAACAAGTGATCGAAGATGGAGGCAGTAATCCTCGGCAGGCTTATTCCGTCATCACGGCGCTTTTACCGAGCCATCAAGCATCATCACCGAGTCAAGAGAGGAGCACTCAGACACTATTAAAAACCTTAAGAAAACAAAGGCAATGTAAACAGTCCCCATATTTGGACCGTCCAGATACGAATTTCACTTCGCCCGAATTCGAGGTGCATTTTCAGCAATTTTTCCAAACATTATTTGTGATTTTTTAAAAAAATTTTCATGCAATTTTAGCCATTTTGGGAGGATAATTTGCATGAAAACGACGATGAACTGTTCGTTTTTAAATTAATGATGATCCAGAGCATGCCGTTACCCATGACCATGAAGAGAAAACACAAGTAAGAAATGGATTTATTTATTTATTTATTTGTTTATTTACCGGTACGCGATAGGTGATGAATTAATAATGAAAACAATATTTTGCCCATATCCGACTAGTTTTCCCAAAAATATTGACCTACTGGTACGCGTCACCATATTGAACCACTGCCCTAATAGAACACCCACGCTCTATTGACAGAACCTAAAATTCCCGCAATTTAGCAATTTAGATATTGAATTCAATCGGTTTGGTCAATTTAAACGTTTATTTAAGTGGTTTTGATCAATTTGGGCATTCATTTTAGTGGTTTTGATCAATTTAGTCAAATTTAGTCAAATTTAGTCAATTTTAGTCAATTTTACTCATTTAGATGTTGAATTTAGTCGTCTTGGTCATTTTAGATATTGAATTCAGTCGTTTAGGCCAATTGTTGTAAAGGATACTGCGTTCAATGAGACCAGTTACGACTTATTTATTTATTTATTTATTCATTAAATCACCTACCTTCAAAATTAAACGGACGACGTCGTGGCATGTATCAAGAGTCATTTATCACCAATTGCGCGTGCACAGGAGGAATATTCGCCTGATTAGATTAAAAAGTTATTAAAATTAAATTAAATTAGAGGCAGAACGGCACTCGAGTGTTATTTTCATTTTCATTTTTTTTTTTTTTTTTTAAATAAAGAAATAAAGAAATGTATTGTAATTGCAGGAAATGATGGTAGATAATATTAACATAAAGCAAAACAAAAAGTAAAACAAAATGCAAAACAAAATGAATGCATTTTCATCTTTTAAAACTAAAAGTTGCAACTAAAATAAATTAAATTTCTTGCACCACAACGCAAATATTGATACGAATTGATAAGTTATCTACGGATAAGTTTGCGCCGTGTGTTTTATTTAGATTTGGTTCACAAAACCCACAACAGCGAAATGAACCGAAGGAATTTTAATTTCTACTTACCAGAGGTAATTGACGGTGGAAAGCAACAAACCGATGAAAATTACTATGGCGCTTCACATTTTTCGCAATTTGACGACCCGCAACCCGATTACGATGAAAACGAAGACAACGAAGACTACGAAGATGAAGACGAAAACGAAAACGAAAATCAAAATAACGTTATTAGCGCTCAGGAAAATCAAAACGACATAATTACCGTACAAGACGACGATGAAGAAATTAATTATGCCGAAATTATTTATCGAAAACGGGAATCTTCCAGTTCTGTATCCCAAAGAAGGAATACGGAACTCGCCCCAGCTTCGCGCGTGAGCATGAAACTGGCCGAGTTGACCGGCACTGGCACCGTGAATATGCGGGACGTCGTCAATGTCGCGCGGGCGCTGGGGATGATGCAAGGCGGCGACGAACCTGCGGTGATGCAGCCTGCAGACCGTAGGAAATCTTGCTGGGCTAGAAATTGCAAATGCGATACATGTCATCATGCAATAAGACGTCGTCCGAGCGACAATTTGGACGGCGAGAAAAGGTTTAATTAGCATTTAATTTATTTATTTACTCGTAGCAAATCAAACAGGTGGTTGGATAAGTGTTTATACGAAAACATCTGTGTCCCGTATATCGTATTAATGTTTTATTGCGTGTGACCTGAATCTAATGGGAATGAAATTTTGATTTACTTTCAGGCAGCAACTCGAGATGAGATATGGGTCCATCGTGTCCAACAAGTCGCCCCATCTGCAGAGGATAAAAGTATTCAGAAAAATTGAAAAATGCAAAGATAAATAGAAAAATAAATAGAAAAATACGTTTTTAAAATCATTTTAGCCGTACAGCAGGTTGAAACGAAGGCTGAATGAAATATTCCAAGGCTTACAAATATGGCATCATTCTATTAAACACATAGAAGGTGAAAAACCTAAGGAAAATGGCGACCTAACAAAATGGCGGATTTTTGTTGATTTTTTTTAATGTTTATTTTATTTTTAGGACATTTTGGGACTAGTATTGCGTCGTATTTCATCTTGATTCGCTTGCTTTTGTTCCTTAATTTCGGAATATCGGCCATTATCATCGGATTTATCGTCGTGCCTCAATGGGTGAATGACGCCCATGAGCCGAGAAATTCGACTGATGATGTGACTGTATGTTCGGCGGACTACCAAAATAGTCTTATACAAAATAGTACGATCAAAGATGTTATTATAGACTTTCTCCAGGGCACTGTGGGTATTTTTGTGTTTGCAATTATTTTTATTTATTTGTTTTTTCGCGCAGGGGTGGCTGGAATCGACTTTGATGTTTATAGGATCGTATGAGGTCAAAGTCAACAAATTTAGTTCGTTGGCGTATAGTATTCCGTTGGCTTATATTCTCACTACAATCGCAGTTTTGTTCATTAGTCTTCTGTTTATGTTAAAATCGTAAGTTAAAAAAATTTAATTTTAGTTCAGTTTTGTTCGATTTTTTTCTTGGTTTTTTTTTTCAGGGCTGCGAAAGGATTTAAAGAGAATGCCATCACTTCGGAAGGTCATCTTTATAACTACTGCAATACGGTTTTCAGTGGGTGGGATTGTTGCATCGACAAAATCGAAGCGGCGACATTAAAACACGAGATGATGACGACCGAATTATTGGTGCAATTTTGAATTTTTGAATTTTTTTTAACATTTTTTTTTTAAATATTTGTTTTTTGATTTTCTAGAGTTGTTTGGAAGAGGAGAAACTGCTGAAACAAAAAGCGGATCGAACCAAACGAGAGAGATTTGTTTTATATTCTATACGAGTTGTTATTAATATTGTGATAATATCAATGTTGGGAGGTGCATTGTACGCTATTAAGTCCGTTTCCGATTACTCCATCGACGTAAGTAAAACAAAAATCCAAAAATTGAATCAAATTTTAATTTTTAATTTTTCTTCAGTATTTTAGTGAGGCGAATCAACAGAGCGAAACTGTAACGCGATACGATTAATTTTCTTGATTTGAATTAACGATTTGAATTTTATTTTCTAGAAACGATCGCACGACGCCAATATAGCATTTCTAATTGAATATTTACCACCATTGACTATAACTGGATTCAACATTGTTCTCCCGCTCTTTTTCTATTTTTTGGTCGAGTTTGAAAAATACACGCCAGCGTTTGTGATTAATATGAATCTACTTAGGTGTGTTGGTCATAGACAATTTTTGCTTTTGCTTTTGTTTTAATCAATGTTTTTGTTTTTGTTGTTGTTAGGACTGTTTTTCTACGCTTGGTGGCTATTTTTATGTTGTTGTTTACATTTAAAGCGCTCATTGAAAAGAACAAATCGATGCGATGCACGAGCGATTGCGTGAAGGCACAAAATTGCCACTTGAAATTGGTAAATGAAACCCACAAAAATAACGAAATAAATTGAATGAGATGTTTTATAGTGTTGGGAAACTTACATCGGACAGCAGATTTACAAATTATTCCTTCTGGATTTTGTCACGGCGCTCATATCCACGTTCGGAGTCGGATTCCTGCGAATGTAAACGAAATAGAAATTTTTGTTACAATTTTTATTTTTATTTTTTTTTATACAGGATTGTAACTACCAAAGTAAAATGGAAGCCAGTTGAATTGGTCGGCCAAGAAGAGTTTGACATTCCGAAACACGTTCTCGATCTCGTCTATTTCCAAACATTATGCTGGTGAAATTTAATTGAAAAATATTGATCATAAAATACTCACATTTTATCTCATTTTAAGGCTCGGTGCATTTTTCTGTCCGTTCTTACCGGTCGCATCGTTCATTAAATGCATCGTCTTTTTTTACGTGAAAAAGGTGAAGTTTTTTTTTTTTTTTTTTAAAAGAAAAAATAATTTTCGAATAACTTTCTCTCCAGTTTCATCTGACAGTAAACTGTATTCCTTCCCGAAAACCGTACAGAGCGTCGAAATCAAATTCATTTTTCATGAGTGTTTTGTTACTTTCGTTCGGAGTTTTAGTCTTAATCCCATTAACTTATTCCATAGCTGCGTAAGTTCGGTATTCCAATCCCGATTAACCTAAATTATCTTCTTTTTTTTGTAAACAGAATTCCACCATCTCGTGGTTGCAGCCCATTTCGAACAAAATACGAAGCCATGTGGCAAATTATTTCCGACCCCATCAGCGAATGGCGTCCGCCATTTTACGACATAACTCGCTTCGTGAGCACAGCAGGATTCGCGGTGCTAATTATCATTATGCTTTTGTGCGTAAAATACGGTGATGTTCCGTTTAGCCAAAAATAAAAAAATCGAATTATCATTTTTCGATTTTCGATTTTTCTCCATTTAACCGTTTTTACACGTTCTTTTATTGTTCCCCCCCCCCCCCATTTCACAGTTTCACACCGAAAATGGACGAAAATGGGTAAAAAAAATGGTTGGATTTGCGTAAAAACATGGTAAACACCATAAAGAAATGAGTAAAAACAGTTAAAATCGAAAAAATGATCATTTTTTTTTGTTTTACTTTCGGCGAAATGGGAATATCTATAATCCGGATTACAATTTGGCAAAACGGGTATAAAACGGCCCATTTCTATTTTCAGGTTATTTATTTACTATAATTACACCGTGGCAGCAACGTACAAGAAAATGTCCACGGTCCTCAAAGAGCATTTACTTATGGTACAATTTTTACAAATTGTCACGTTTACGCGTTCATTTCTTTTGCTATTTTTAGGAAGGTCGCGACAAGCGGTTCCTTCTCAATAGATTAACTCAGGTAACGCAAAAACTGTGTCAAAACAACCCGGGGGACACGCCAAATAGCTTGCGAAAGCGCCAAAACGCACCCGATAATCGTGACAATTGTTTTCTCAAAATCGATACGAATTTATGATGTTTTTTTACACAATAAAAATCAATTATCTATCTACTAAAATCGACTCATATCTGCTTTACTAGGTTGAATTTTTGCGATTGGGGCTCGGGAATTACGTGGTAGTATTTCCTATACAACTTTTGGCCCGGAACGTTCCGGTAAAATCTGTCTATCCACACGTGGTCCCAATTTGGCTGCGCCACCTCGGAAGAAATTCTCACGACGCCGTGTTCCAACGCGAATAGCGTCATATTACACGCAATTCCGACCTGAAATTAAAAAAAAATTCGTCACACTAGATTTTCTCGTCGAATTTCGTCCATTTTACGTTCAATCCCGGGTGATAATTCAGCCTTTTCTGGTAGACCAAAGGCGCTCCAGTAGTCACCGGCATACCGTCGGTTTTCACCCATCCGCGCGGCTTCGGTGTGTGTCTTTCTCGCACGGAGGACAACGAAAAAGGCCCTAGTTAATAAGAAAAAGCATTATTTTGATGCATCGAAACAATTTGAATGTAAAATACGTACTTATCACTAAAATATTCCTCGCAAACGAGCGCGACAACTGATTCATTGCGCGGTTTCTCAAGCCGGAAATACAATTTTATCACAACGGCGCCATCTGTTAGAATCCACCGGAACTAAAACTCGCCACCATTTTTAAACATTTCTTTTCATTTTTATTGACCAGTAACAGAATTTATAAAACTTCTTTAGCATTTTGCAACTGTTTTAATAACTTGGGAACATAACTTTGAAGGAAACTAAACGTATTTGACTTCAATTCGGGCGCATTGCTCAACGCGATCAACGTGAGTTCGACTTCCGGTAAAGGCTTCAACTCGACCTTGCATAGGAAACTGTAAAGTGGCTTTTTACTCGAACTTTCGCCAATTATGTGCTTCGTAATCGCCGCCTCGCACTGCAGCACGGACATGACGGTTTTCTTGACGATATTCCCGGCTTTTTTCCGCCCGACCCAAGTTCGGTGATAAACGTGGCAAACAAATCGATCGAAACTCGACAAACTCTTCTCGGCGCTTCTTTTCACCACCAAATCGTCCCAGCAATCGTCGGAAGCGCCACAATTCGCTTCGTGGCTCCACGTCCCATCCGATCTTCGCAATCTCTTGTTGCTGCTCGGCTCGCTGTGCTCGCCCAATCTGCGTTTGTTGCCATAAGGCGTCACTTCCGGTTCCGAAACGGGGCCGTTATCTTCGGGGGTGCAACTGAATTGCAACGCTACCGAAAACACCGAGTGCACGGTTTTGCACACGCGCCGGAACCACTCGGGCTGCGAATTGTCGGCGTCTTTTGCGGGTTGGCTTCCGGTCGCCATTTTGCTTCGGAAATATTCGACGTCGCACGAATTGAAAATCGTCATGCTGAGCTTGACGTTGTTTGCCAAGTGGGCGTCCTGGATTGGGAGTTTGGGGGGTGCTTCGGTGATTTTCGGTCTGTTTTCGAGTGCCTTCACGTCCGGTTTGTGGTCGAATGGGAACAAGCCCTCGTTGGCGTCGTGGATGTTGTCGAAGAGGGAAATTAGACCCCATGGTTTGCCGCTCATTTGGTATACCATAGCGTCGCGGTTGTCGAAAATGTTGCTGGCGTCGGAGAAAGCTTGGATGATTTTCGCTGTTAAGAGATCGTCGATGTTGCCGGTTGTGTTGTGGGATAGATCGAAGGGGTCTTGAACACTGATGAATTTATCCTAAACGAAAATAAAACAGAAAAAAAAAGAAAGAAACGTTAAAATTTCATTAAACTAGATAAAAACGTTAAAATTTTGTTAAATTTAGATATAAAACGTTAAAATTTTGTTAAATTTAGATATAAAACGTTAAAATTT
>JAQIXU010000795.1:0-24891 GCA_034701245.1 Strigamia transsilvanica | reverse complement strand
GATAGGTAAGTAGATAGATAAGTAGGTAGATAGATAGGTAAGTAGATAGATAAGTAGGTAGATAGATAGGTAAGTAGGTAGATAAGTAGGTAGATAGATAGGTAAGTAGATAGATAAGTAGGTAGATAGATAGGTAAGTAGATAGATAAGTAGGTAGATAGATAGGTAGGTAAGTAGATAGATAAGTAGGTAGATAGATAGGTAAGTAGAGGGGGGTGAAAACTCCAGTGGTAGTAATGGAAACGAAGAAAAAGAAGGGAAGGATAAAGAAAACCCAACTAGGACGATTCTAAAGGCCAGCAAGGGCAAAGGAAAGTCCCGATTGATAGAAACAGAAGGGCCCTTTGATGAAATTGTATAACGTGCTTTTTTTTTAAAAAAACATTAATAAATTAATAAAGGAAAAATTATTTATAGATTATTACAAGCAAGACAACGACCATGGGTACCGTTGAAGTAATGACTAAGTATTATTATTATTATTTTTAATTTTTAATAATGGAAATGGGAAGAACAGAAGGACCTCGATCTACCGCCAACCCATGCATGCTGTTTATGAATTCTTAGTTGCATTTCTCATTGTTTGAAGCATGTTTTATATATCATTTAATTTTTTCGATTTATCAGTTCCACTTTTTAGTGTTTTTTATTATTTATTTTTATTTTTATTAAATTTTATAGTGTTTTGCTTTCTTTTGATCATTGGTTTCGCTGGTTTTTTCTGCAGGACTCAACCAATTTCTTACTAACGCAAAGTTGAGAAGATTTTTCCTCCTTTTTTTGTAATGCATTCTTTTTAATGGAGATAGAGATTTGGAATTATACACATTGGTAACTCTCCTAGGTTTATCTACCACAACGTGCTTCGTCTTGTTAAGTGGTTGGGTTTGTAAGGAGCAAGGAAGTCCTTATCAGTAAAAGGGAAAATGGAGGCAAGGAGAACATATGCTCAGATAGAAACTTTTAAGCCTTTCGGTAGATAGATAGGTAAGTAGATAGATAAGTAGGTAGATAGATAGGTAAGTAGATAGATAAGTAGGTAGATAGATAAGTAGGTAGATAGATAGGTAAGTAGATAGATAAGTAGGTAGATAGATAGGTAAGTAGATAGATAAGTAGGTAGATAATTAGTTGGATTCACACACACAAATGCAAAAATGGCGTCTACCTTTTGAAATTTATTGTAAATTCCTTCTAGAGCGTTTGTGGCATAGTGAAGTCACCAAAGGGATGAACCAACCATCAGCAATGAAGCCACACCCTCACGTGCACCCCCGCACAGAAAAACAGTTAAGGCCAACTAACAGTAAGAGAAGTGTAGGGACCTGGGAACGCTCCACAGGAGATCAGCGGATGCTGGATTGAGAAAAGACAATGAATAGAGAACAGTAAGACACAGACTAACACCTGAAGAGCCAGCGAGAAGACATGGCTAGCAGAGTGCCTGATTTAACCCATGAAGTTGTATCTAGCCCTTCAGTGAGGTAGTGCAAAAAGACAGTGAGTATGCCTGAGAAGTGAGAGAAAGACTGATTGAGAAGGAGTTGAGCGGCTAATTGAACTTCAATTATCGCAGTGAGTAACTGGCATGTTTGTTTCCGTCTGTACTGTATTAGAATTGCTTTCTGTTCTGTGGGCTGCGTCCCAGTAAGCAGACTTTAGATTTGATTTCAATCATCATTGCTATTTTATTTCCGATTTTCCACATGCTCTTACACTGCCTTTCACTGACAACTGACAAATACAGACTAATTGTAACTGACAACTGCCAACTGACAATTAGTCCTTTCCAAGGACAAAACCAACGAGTAACAGCAAAGCAGACTCGCAGGGCAAAAAAACCGCCAGATTAAACGAATTGGCCAACGGGTACAGCCATGGGTGCAAGAACAACAGCAGAAGGAAGCGTCAAAATTACTACGAAATTATTTAGATTAGGTCATCCATTCTTTGTTCTATTCGTTCTAATCTGCTGCTTTTTTTTCCAAGTGTTGGAAATTCAAGTTTATACAAAATGGACTGACATGAAACGGTCACGTGGTAGTCAGGCCAATTTGCCCTACCGCGCCAATAGAAGTTTCACTTCAAAAAAACTGGCGTTCGGCGTTTTACCATGTGCCTGATGATTCTGATAGCAAGAACACATGGAATTAGACCAACAGTCTAACAAAACCAAATCGCTTCCAAACAATAGCAAGAGAAATAAAAAGGAAAAGAAAAGCACCATATCTCTTGTCACTACATAGAACCTAAAATATTAAAAATCAGCCACAATGGACATGTGCCAAAAAGAATTCTAACCTCCTAACACTGAACACTGTCAAAAGCAGATTTCAAACCTAAGGATAGAAATGATGTAAAATAGTGAGAGAATTTGGAATCCCCAATACCTAGTGCATTAAAGATTTATAACAAGCCTTTGCATCATTCATTAGAGAGAAAGATGCACGCCAATTGCATTCGTGCAAGGCGGTGCAAGGCGATTTGGGACGGGGCGGCTCTTGCATTCGTGCAAGGCGGTGCAAGGCGATTTGGGACGGTGCGGCTCTTGCATTCGTGCAAGGCGGTGCAAGGCGATTTGGGACGGAGCGGCTCCGCGCCAGCGCCGTCGCCGTCGCGTATAGTTTCCATTCGTTCTAATCTGCTGCTTTTTTTTTCAAGTATAAATATTAAGTCTAGTAAATCTAGGAAACTTTTAAGCTTTTAGGCATAGCAATTAAAGGATAAGTAGATTAGAGCCACTTTCAGGGTTACTTTTTGGCTTCAAAAAAAACTTGGAACGATTGGAACTAATGTAAATGCACGAATGTAAAAAAAAATTGGGGCTTGGCGTTTTACCATGTGCCTGATGATTCTGATAGCAAAAACACATGGAATTAGACCAACAGAATGATTACGAGAAACATGCCTACAACCTACTAGTCTAACAAAACCAAATCACTCCAAAACAACAGCGAGAGAAAGAAGAGGAGAGAAAGAAAAAACATTCGAACCAGCCTATTCATTCGATCCAGTATGCTCGTTCCGCTCGTTCATTTGCACGCGTCGAGCTCGCTCGTTTCATTTGCACGAGTTTTTCGACTAAGGTCTCAGAGCCACCTAGTGGCAAGAAAATAAAACATTGGAAAAATATTAGCGGTTGCTTGCAGGCGCGATGGTTGGGCATTCTGTTAAAAGTAGACAAAACCAAACAAATGCCAAGTCTAAGAAATCTAATGGCAAAAAGAATACTGTTACTCAACCGTAAGTTGTGAGTTATAAGGCTCTGGTTCTAAGACTAAGATAATATTACCTTGTTGTTTCATGTGATCAGGACTGGTGCCACGCACAGCGCGGGAGCATCCTATATTGATCCATGGGCTCCTTCTGCACACAGTGCACTGAAAGCACTCTTATCAGCCAGATTGTGCGCTGCTGTGTGGAATAATATATCTGATTGTGACGAAACTTATAATTATTGGGAACCCGTAAGTTTATTCCATAGTTAAAACGCCGAAAAAATATAATTTGATGTAATTTCAGACTCATTTTCTTCTGTACGGTTCGGGATTCCAAACATGGGAATATTCTCCATTGTACGCAATCCGTTCGTACGCGTACATTCTTCTGCATGCGTTTCCAGGATGGCTGTACAGTAATTTATTACAAGCTAATAAAGTATATTTAATTAATTAAAATACTATCATCGATTATCGTGTATAATTTAATTTTTATCGTAGGTCTTAGTGTTTTATTTCATTCGATGTCTTTTAGGATTTATCTGCGCGGTGTGCGAGGTCTATTTCTACAAGTATGACGTATAAGAGTACTGTGTGCTAATTATTTCAAATATTATTATTATTTTCTTTTACAGAGCAGTGTGTTATAGATTTGGTTCTCACGTCGGAAGGATGACGTTAATATTTCTGTTATTTAGTGCTGGAATGTTCATTTCGAGCACTGCTTTCCTACCGAGTAGTTTTGCGATGTATTGCACACTCTTGACTGTAGGTACCTGGTGCTATAAAAAATATTCGGTACTTTTGTCGGTTATGACTCGTAGAATTGCATCGCTAATTGATGGTTTTTATTTTAGCTCGCAATTATTTGCGTGGCAACAAGTACATTTATTGGTTGGCCATTTACAGGGGTTTTAGGGTAAATCTTTGCAGCAATATAAGTGGGAAATTCGTGTAATATTTCATTTTTTTTTGCAGTTTGCCTGTTGCTATTGATGTAATGTTTATTCAAAAGAAATTTGGTTTGTTTGTGAAATGGTGCTTGCTCGCTGTCGTATTTCTTTTGGTAATTGGATTAGTTAGTTTGGAATTGAGGTTTGCTGTAATTTTACTCGTTTTCTCGATAGATTCCTGTTATTCAACTTGATTCATATTTCTATGGGAAATTTGTGTGTGCGCCCCTCAACATCATTTTGTATAATGTCTTTAGTACTCACGGACCAAATATTTATGGTAACTTTTTATTATGTCGTAACAAACATTATTTTATTCCTTTTTATTTTATTTTCGTAGGAGTTGAATCGTGGACATTTTACTTCATAAATGGATTTTTAAATTTTAATTTCGTATTTGTCGCCTCACTTTTCGCTCTTCCCATCGTGGTAATTATTATCTTTGCAATTTTTAAATGTTTTGTAACGTTACATTTACATTTTAATAGCTAGTGGAGCACTGCGTGACGAAGGTGTCGAAGCAAAGTACTTTTTAAGTTTACTATTGAGAAATCAATAATATTAATTTTTATCATGTTGGTAGGCAGTTGGTACATATCATTAACGTTGTGTCCTCTGTACATATGGATCGCAATATTTTTTTTAATGCCACATAAGGTTAGTTCTTTTCCACGACACAAAATTAACATAATACATTTTTTTTTTCTAAAGGAAGAACGATTTCTCTTTCCAATATATCCATTGATTTGTTTATGCTCGGCTATAACTGTAAATTCAGTGCAAGTAAATCGTTTATCTGGATTCGATTATTTTAAAATTATTTTAAAATCAAAACACTTTTTTTCAGAAACTTTGGTTTCAAATGTTTACTCGGAACAGAAAAAAACATTATTTAGATTCAACAGTTTTTCTCGCAATCATTTTCGGTGCGTTGACGTCAGTAATTTCCGTTTTGCGAATCATAAACTTATATAGAGGTACGTATGCGAGTGTTATTTTTTTTTTCCCAGACACAAAAACAAATTTTGCATTACAGGTTACCACGCATCATTCGAAACATATTTGACGTTAGGTCAGTTAGCGTCTGAAGAAACAACTCCGCGCCATACAAATATTTGTGTTGGGAAAGAGTGGTATCGTTTTCCAAGTAGTTTCTTCCTTCCAGACAGGTTGGTTCACTTAAAATTAATTTGTTCATCTTTGAAATAAAATAAAATAATTTTTTTAAAATTATTTTTTTAGTTGGAGTTTGCAATTTATTCAGTCTGAATTTCAAGGCCAGTTGCCGCAGCAATACAGTAAACATAGAAATGCTACTTCACTTATTCCAATTCACACGAATGATCAAAACTTGGAAGAAATCTCACGTTATGTACGCACTTAAAGCGTCAAAATGAATATGATTGATTGAAATTTTTTGCTCAATAGATCGATATTAAATTATGCCATTATTTGGTTGATCTTGATTTACCAAAAGCAACGGCCAAAGAACCTAGGTATTCTACTATGGACAATGATTGGATGGTAATTTCTACAACGCCGTTTTTAGATCCAGAAAGGTCTGTTTTATCAGATTGTAGACAATAAATTACGTTAGCTATATTAATTAATTTATTATTTTCCAGGTCTCATCGCTTTTTCCGCGCTTTTTACATTCCATTTTTTAGCGACATCTACTGCCAGTACGCCAATTACAATTTACTCAAGTCTCGGCATCGGCGGAACGAAGAACATCACCACAAATAAAGGAATTAATATCTTCTTAAACCATTCTTATTTTTTTCATTTTTGATATGAATAAAATTTAAAATTTTCATTAAAAATGATAAAATAAATTCAGAATTCAAAAGATGATTCACAAAGACTGAATATTTATTCTTGGAGGAATTAGTAATTTAGTATATTTGTTGTTTGGTTTTTTGTTCGGAATTTTGAATAATTAGTTGGAGTTATCTTATTAAACTAAAAAGTAATTATATAAAAAAATTTCTGGTTAAGCGAGTGGTTATTGGAAATTTTGACTACAGAGGTCGGCACCGTCGAAGTTGGGTCTACGGCACAACTGAGAAGATTCGTCGGATTGTACGTGACCATCGAGGAATATAAACAATTGTTTTCTAATGCAGATTTTTATCATTTCGTCCAGCCCGGAACTCAAGTTATCTTTTTTAGTTTTTGTGCATATACTTAGGAATCGTTTAGTACTATGCAGTTGAATAAAACTTGAGTAAGATAACCATTTCCTTAATTTGAACATTTTATGTTCGTTTGCGTCACGAGAAAAATATTTTCTCACACTTTTTCTTAATCCCGCATTCCAATCCGAAAATCGAAATCTTAAACCCGAACAAATTTTCAAAACGTTTCAGGAGTTATGGACAGAAAATGCTGCGTACCTCTTCAATCAAAACGGGAGATTGGATTGTTTGTTCATTCTTCGTCTGCATGCAACGAATTAGCCAAAATAGCAGAAGACAAAGCAGCTGTAAGAGAATCTCAGGAAATTGTAAGTGAATTAAACTAACATTCCATAGTTTATCTGATGAAATTTAATTATTTTTTTTAAAAACAAGAGTTGTTCCTTACCGGGTAATCCTCGTTCCACTTTCCTTATGGTATTCAGTCCTGATGGGTTTGTATTTCTTAATTATTTATACGTTTTATTAGTGATAATCGTGATTAATATTGGTTTTTTTTTTCATAGAACAAAGGTAGCATCAACTCACGGTGATCATCACATATATGTGAGTGATTTAAAAACGGGAAAATGCCTTCACACACTCGACGGGCATCCACGAACTCCTTGGTGTATCGCCTTTCACCCTTCTTCCAATGAGATTTTAGCATCTGGATGTTTAGGTGGTGAAGTTCGAGTTTGGGATTTACATGTAACGTCATAATCTATATTTTATCCTACCCAAAAATATTTTTTTTTTACATTTTTTTTTTTTTAAATTTAGGGTGGAAGTGAAGTTTGGAAAACTCAACAGAATTCTGTAATAGCATCATTAGCATTTCATCCATTTGATCAAGTACTAGTAATAGCCACAGTTAACGAACTTTATTTTTGGGATTGGAACCAACAAAAACCTTTCGCATGTTGTAAAACGTCAACCGAACGAGAGAAAGTCAGGTAAAATTGGATTTAAAAATATTTTGTAAATTATTCATTATAAATGAATACTCGTTTAGATATGTTAAATTTGATCTTTTGGGACACAAACTTATTACCGGTATTGCTAACGTATCTCCCACTCAAAATCAACGATCTGACCCAAATCGAAATCGTTACACGTCGTTGATAGAACATTATCATCGTCTGCTCGATGTAAGACGTGGGCAACAACAACAACAGCAAACTCCAGCAACAGTAATATAAAAAGATATAAATTTAATATGAAATGATTTATCAGTATTTTCTTTATTTTTCATAAAGCAAAATACGGGTACTGATCCTATTGCTACTAGCGAAAGACCAACATCTCCTACTCAAGCTCAGGCATTACAATCGGCAAGGGAATATGCTCAAGAAGTGACATCGGACAATCTGCAATATAACCGTCTTTCGGATGTGAAAACTGAATTTTAAATTTATATTTTAGTAATAAATCCTAATATTATCTTTTTGAATCTTTATAGCAATCTAATAGCCATTCAACGGAAGATTTTGATGGAAATTCTTGGCGTTTTCGAGATCCTTTGAGATTGAGAGAACGTACAGCTAATTCTACGTCCTCTGAGCAACTGGAACCCAGACCTCGGTTTAACATTATTATAGTTTCATGTCTATTGGTTCTGCATACTTATTTTTATTTTTTATTTGTTTTAAATAAAGTGATCCAAGTTCTTCTAACAGTCTCGATACAGCAATGACGGAAACGACTTTACCCTCGTCGTTGATTCAGGCTTTAATTCGACTACAACGTTCTTTAGACGTCTTAACTCAAACGAGAATCAATACTACCTCAGAAAGAAATAGCTCAGAGCAGGTAACGTGCGGACTGTAAACAGAAATAAAATAAATTCTTTTTTAACTGGCAAAATTCAAATTTCTTTTAAGGCTCATCTAAGGCAAAGAATTGAAGAGATTTTAAATAGGTTGTTTAATTTGTACGCAAGTATTACACCACTGCGAATTCTTATGGACGAAGTCTTCCAAGGTACATAGTAATTAAAAATTATTTAAAAAATACATGAAAAGATAATAATAATAATAATAATAATAATAATAATAAAAAACAAAAAAAACGTTATTTACTTCCAGATGTGGACCGAGATGCACTTTTAGCAGAAGTAAATCGGGATAATGTTGGATCGATAGCTGGTCAGTCAGGTTTAGATTCACAATTGCAAGGTTAATAGCCAATCAAGTCCTTAGTAACAGTCAAAACAAATTTTGCTCCGTGTATTTGCTTTTAGAATTACGTCAACAGTTGGCGAGGTTGTTGGACAGAATATTGCGTCCTGAAGCAGAAAGGAATGTATCAAAGTATACTAATAATAATAATAATAATAAATAAATAAATAAATTTTTAAAAAAATTAATTAATTAATTTTAATTTGTCTATATTTTAGTGAAGCCAATCTGTCGTTGCCTTCGACAAGCACAGCGTCATCATTTGTAGAGACCCAACCTCCGCTGTCTTCACAGTCATCAAGACACAACGTTACACCTCGGTTTGCTCAGCCAATTGTGTGGGAACAGCCGTTGCTGGTGAACTATCCTCGCAATGCGCAAACAATACGGCAGCAGCCCAACAACGAACAAGGAACGACCGACAGTGCCGTCTCCTCCGACAACGGAACATCTGAAAATCTGCAGGTGCGCAGATTAACAACTCGTACATCTCTGCATCTTCGATATTTTGTAATACCAAATTTAAGACGTGACCGCAATTCGCAGCCAACAGCTCCCGACGCCAGCGAGGCCCAGGTGACGCAGGTGACGCAGGTGACCCAGCCAAGTATCCAGACAAGCGCCGCGCCTTCCGTTTGGTCGTTTTGTCACCACCGCAATTCCACTAATAGCGTGCCGCCATCTTCCAGCCACGCTGCTGACCAAACAAGTACCGAGGGAGGCACCGGCTGGAATCGAAACTGGCTTCGCTACGCTCGTGGTCACTTCAGATCTACTCACACGTCGTTCCGGCCCTACACGTCGGAAATACAGTCGCAAATACCATCCGCGACCACGTCGAGCGAAGCGCGCAGAACCATGCAAATACCCCGAGTTCAGATCGATCCCGCGGAACCAAGCTCGACGGACGACGATGCCGATTCGAGACCCAGGGTAAGGCCACGATCTCCACCTCTGTCATCAATGGTCAATATTGATCAAGCGGACGGGAGACAACCGCACGTCGATTATCAAGCGGCTACGACCAGCAGTTCGGTTCCGGGTAGTCGCGTACCCACCAGCAGTCTCTACTTGCACCCGAACTACGTGGCGTCGCTCTTCGAGGAAAGTTTGCAGCGAACAAATGCTCTTCAGTTGGTCATTAATCGAGCTCTTGCTGGTAATTTTGTAATAATTGAAATTCAATTTTATTTGTATATATATATATATATATATTATTTTTAAAATCTATTTTTAGGGACTGGGATTTTAGGGACGGCAGAATTCGCTGTAGTGAGCAATGTGATGAGTCTCACGCACCGCATCCAGTGGTGGGATTTCAGCAGGCTCAGCATTCCAGACATTAGCGATTGTTAGTAGCGATGAGTTTGTGGCGGCGATTTTTCTACGACGCTTTGTTTTGCAGGTCGATCCAACATCGTTGTAGCGGAATGCAAGATCCACAACGACGCCAGCGTGGACATATCGTCCGACAGTAGTCTTTTGGCTGTTTTGGTACCCGGCACAGTAGGTTTGCCTAGTACAACGGTCGTCAGTCTGTACTCGCTCGATAAACGGAATATTGGCACTTGCTTGTATTCGCATTATTTCGGGCCTAATGCCATATCGGTAAGCTTATCACCCCTCAGCCGCTATATCATAGTTGGTCTCGCTTCGAGACGAGTTACGGTCGCTCCTAATGAGAAACAGGTACTGATAAAACCAGAAAATACTAATGGAATTGAATTAATTATGAATTTGAAGGTTGTAGCTCAAGTGTTCAAACTTACGTCTACCAAAGAGAATATTCAAGGCAATTTAGACGTAACGTTCTATTGACATTTCAATGATTGTTTCATCATTTTGTTCATGTTTTCTTCTAGCCAATTCGAAATATTGAACAATACGGAACCAATCGTTTGCACGTTAGTTTAAATTCAATTCGGTGGTTACCACAACCGGGTCAGGGTATTGTTTATGGAACCAATAGGGGAGATCTCAAAATTTGCAGACCTGGGTAAATAAATCATTTGTGTTGTAGTTTGACGTAATCTGGATCGCTTTATTTATGAATTCCTAGGCCGTCTAAAGAGGATGAATATCTTTGCCCTAGAACCAGGAGATCAGCTCCAACTTCGATGTTTGCAAATTTCAGGTCGGTTCAGGGGCATTCGGTGCAATCAACATCGACGCAAACGGTGTCGCCTCAGACGCAGAGTGCCGGCACGCAAACTGGGCTCGATCTGGAAGGACATTCCGAAGTGGTTGCGTCAACGTCGTCCGCTGGTGCTGGTTCTGCTTCTGGCTCCGCTTCTGGCTCCGCTTCTGGCTCCGCTTCTGGTTCTGCTCAGTAGTTTAATTTGTTTGGTTCATATTAATGGAAAAAATAATAACTCGAAAAGTTTAGTGTGGTAATCCATTCGAAATAAAATTGATTGACAATATGGTGAAACGTAGGGATTTTTCTTAATTTGTTTTGTTTTTACAGTGATTGGACATGATGGGAGTGATCAGAGGTGTTATTTTTTCCGAGACTTGCTCTGTGCTCTTAATTAAGGAAAGACAAATTTTGTGTTTTAAGAATTTAATTATTGCTTATTACAGTAACAAACTTGTGATAAACATGGTAGTTAGCATTTATATTAAAAAACAAAAGAAAAAGAAGTAGTCAATTTATTTTTTGTTATTTTTTTGTATTCTTCCAGTTTGTTTATCGCCGATTTTTCGGTGGTTTTTCTTCTTCCTTTCTTTCTTATTATTATTATTAATAATAATAATATTATTATTATTTTTAATTATTATTTTATTTATGCAATATAAGTTTTTGAATGTTGGGTCTGGCATTTCGGGATGCTTTACTGATTTATTGTCAAGGATTTATTTTAATGATGTATATGGCAATGTTTGTATTGTTGAGTGCTTTGTGATATTAAAAAGGTGTAACTATTGTTTTGTTTTGGTTAAGTGACAAAAAATATAATTACAAATGGAACCTCTGCCAGCAGCAGTTGTCTGTGTGTAGTATTTAGAACATCGATTGCTGACTCATGAACGAAGTAAGTCTTCGGGTCTTGATAATCTAATCCACAATGTCAAACCAAATGTAAGGTAACGTGCTGCTGGCTTCCACAGGGCCGTCGAGAGGGCGAAGTCGGGACAGAATCCCGGGGCCCGAAGGTTCGGAGGGGACCAGGGACCCGATTATGTTGAAAAAATGTTTGGTTTTCTGTGTCTAAAAATTAGGCAGGGGCGCAGGAAAATTTTATGCTGCTGGGGCCTGGGCCCGCTGTCGGCGGGAATAAAGATGGAAAATTGTGAGCAATGAGAGAAGAAAACAGGAGGATGGCAATCCTAGATTCCGAGTCTGTAATCATTGAAATGAATTATGCAAATACCAAGAAAAGTAAAAGTAAATAAAATTAACATTTTAAAAACAGCCTCTTCTAAGATGTCAGGCACCAACCTGTCCTATACCTGACTATTTAATAAGCTGCTTAACAACGCCCGGATTACAAGTATACACAAACACCTTCATTTTAGACATTTTGGACAATGAAGATAACGAAACCGGTGAAAGTCCGAAACTTGTTCACTATCGCCATCTTTATTCGAATTTTAAATTTAAAAAATTCCGTTATAAAAAAAATCAAAAACTTAAAATTACCAATTCAATTTGAATAAAAGTAATACCAAATTTTAAAAATATCCAAACTTAATTGCAAATTATTTGAATAAATACGAAATCGGTGCGGCGAAATCGACGGCTAACAAATTACCCTATTCATTTTGTAGAAATGGTCGATTTCAAGATGGCTAATAATGAGGAATCGGTTTACAACGATCCAAATTTTGCCATCATTTGTTCGTTTGTAGATAAATTTGGTGATTTGAACGGTATAACAGATTTCTCTATTGTGGATTTGCAAGAGAAATTAGAAAACACAAAAGACAGTAAGTGCTTGAATCGCTTTTAAGTATGGGGGAGCTGGCCAAGGTTATTGTGCCTCTGGAGAAAACGATTACATCTTACATCTTAATGTTTATATTGCTATTCGACCGAACCTATTAAAAACTGCACATAATTAAGAGACACACTAGCAGTCTTACGACCAAAATCTAAAATGTTACCAAAAAAATAGAATCGTGTTATTAAATAAACAAATTGGTGTGAGTGACCTTAAATTTCAACTCATCACGTATATTTTGACAAGTTTGTTGATAGTTGGAATCCTACAGTTCCGAGCATTTCTTTTGCATATTGTGTAATATTTACTTGTTTATTTTATTAGTTTCACCAGAATGGATAGATTTTCATGTTCGTTTGTTGCGGAAAGCTGGGCGTAAAAGCGTTTCTAATGACAGATGGGAAAAAGCGCTAATTAAGGTATCAATTCGATATTATTTGCTCGTAATGGAATTATATCGTTTTCTTTTTGCTCCTTAACAGTTTTGTCACAGCTACTCTAAAACGGATGCTTGGGAAATTGAAAGGTTTGGGTATAAAAAGGCCAAACTAGTTGTCAAAATCAATGTTTTGAAGGTAACTGATGTTTTTACACGAGAGAATAATTAACAAAATTGTAATGTTATTTTTTTTTTTTAGCATTTGTTGGAAGCGCAGTTTGATGGCAATTCTAAGTTTAAGGCAGAAGTTAACAAATTTACGGCACAGCAATTACGTCTTTTGCCAATTGGAAGAGATATAAATGGACAAATGTATTGGTATCAAATTGACAAAGATCTTAACTTGAAAGTATACAGAGAAGATCAGGATGATGAGACGTGGGAACTTGTAGTCAGGTAGAAAAACCCTTTTCTTATACAGTATTCATATTTGTTTTTAATTGTTTGAATTGTTTAATTTGCCAGTGAACGGTCCGATTTGGCTGGTCTTATTGACAAATTGACAAACGGCTCGCAGTTTAAACAGGGTGAAAGCACAACAACTAGTGAAAACGACGACAGCAAGGACAGTAGTTGTGCAGCAAAACTTGAAGCTAAGAAACCCATCACGGACACAGGCCAGGGTACCGAATCTCCGAGTAAACAAAAGGTGCGATTTAAGTCGTCGCGTTAATAATTGTTTCGTTTAATCGTTCGATTTTATTTTCAGGTGAAAGTTGTAATTAAAAGTGAAGAAGAATCGTCGAATGAACGAGAAGCGGAAGAAGAAAAAGAAGTTGTAAATAAAGAAGTTAAAGTTAAACTCGAAGAAAAAGCACAAAACCTAAAAATAAAAATGCCAGGAACTCCCGAAAGTGTCAAAACCGAAGTAGGGCATTTAAAAAAATAACTTTCGGTTTAATGTTTCTTTAATTTATATTTTTCTCTTATTTTTTAAAATCAAGAAATGTACCGCGGAAACGTTCACACTCAAAGTGGAGGAAAAAGCGAGTGAAGAAAATTGTTCATCCACAATATCGGGAGTAAAAGTTGAAACGTCGTTACCGAACTCTGATTTACCCGTCATTGGCGAAGTAAGCCTGCGATTTGATCGGCTATTATGCGTGAAAATTTAAAGAAAATTTGGATTATGTTTCAGAAAATAAAAGCAGAATCAAAACCGGAATTGCCAATTGATATTTCCCCGTCGAAAGATGTTCCTAAACGAGCTAGCGTCATTAAAATGGTTGAAAAGATCCCGGAATTGCCACCCACCGTTACGGAAGAGATTTTCGAAAAACCAGCCTCGGACGAACCCATGGACCTTGAAGTGAAATCCTGCAGGCGCATCGAATCACCGATCGTTGAGGACGTGCCAAACGATGCCGATTCGAAGACAACCGAAACGTCGTTTTCTGCTCCGTCGGTTCTGATAAATGATAAATTAATGAGTGAAACGGAAAGGATGGAAGTGGATCTCGGGAAAGAGAGAAACGAAATTGTAGTATCGCCCAGTAAATTGAAATTGGCGGACGAATTGAAAGAGAAAATTGGGAGTGAACGTATGATACCTTTCAAGAAGCGAGGGATCCCTAAGGATGTTGAGTCGCGTACTTCCAATAAACTCGGCTCGTTCGCAACCAATGCTCAGGATTTGAGTTGCACTTCGCCGGAATTGACGAGTCCTTCTGTTCACGTGGACGCGAGTTCAATGAGCGGTGCTTCGGAAGCCAAATCGAGGATGTTCGAACCGCACAAAGAGAGTGATGCGCTTCCATTTGAAGGGGCTAAGAACAAACAGAATGTGCCCTATAAGGATAAAAGGATTTTAAGTGATGAACAACAAACTTTAGTTCCTTCCGAGACTCTAGCTAAGCCTTTGCCAGTGAAACATGATCTACCGCCTTTGTTTCAACCGCAGTTTCTTGTAAATAAACCGAGTACAGTTACGGAAGCACATCACGACAAACCCGCCATTGTGTACACGAGTGAAGAGCGTAAAAGCCTCTCGCTGCGCGAGCAACCGATTTGCTTGTCAACGAGTGAATTTGATTCGAAATCTCATTTGTCGCAAGTCGAATCTCGAGACGAGGTGAAGGAGGAAGCAAAATCAAAAATCGACGTGAAAGTGGACGAAGGAAGTATTGGACAAGGTAAAAGTGCGTTGGATTTAACGGTACAGACTGACGTGAAACCGTTAAATCTGACGGAAGGGAACGGGAAAAAGGGGGAAGCGGCCTCGGAAAATATTTTGGTGGAAATTCGAAAGAAATCGTTGGAACACCGAACTAAAAACGAAGTATTAACATTAACCGAACGTGACAATATTAAACATGTTATTCCCCATCAGGAAAAAGAAGTTCGCAAATGTGCAGGGAAAGGACTGGAAATGTCCTTGGCTCGTATACGAGAACGACAAGAAATGGCCAAAGGTAAAGGGAAGTCTTTCTTGTCGCCGGAGAGACGCGAAAACGAGTCTTTCGTCGGTGGTTTGATGCCGCTGCCGCTGTCGTTGTCGTTTAAGCGAAACGATGGCGAATCCGAACGGTTGGATGAGAAGAAAGAAACGATGCAGATCGAAGGCAATAAAAAGGAAGTGAATGAAGTCATCAATTTAAAATCAAATTCGAAAATTGTGCAAGCGAAGAGCGAAGAGAAACCGGCCAAGGAGGTTACTATAAACTATTCAATGTCGTGCAAAGTCGAGGGTGAAAGGAATTTGATGGAATTGAAGAAAGAAGAAACACTGGTGGTGAAACCTGAAATTTTGCTCGAGAGTCGGGAAGTGAATGAGAAAAATAGATCGATTAATGAGAAGGAAAAGATCGTCGAAGGGACTAGTACAGTTGAAGGCGGAATTGCCGAGAAGGTCACAAGTGAGGACAGAAAAGCGGAGATTGTTATTTCGGAAAGTATATCCGAGAAATTTGATGTTTCCGCTGTTGAAGCTAAAGGGAAAGTCGATGGTTTAAAAGGGGAGAGTTTGGTTCAGGATGAAAAGAAAGTTGAACAAGAGTTGAAAGAAGATTCTGAAAATAAATATTCAAAATGTTTGGTTAAAACTTCGAGGAGTCAGAAACAAGCGGAAGAAAAGTTGGGAGTTTTTAAGGAGGTGAAAGATGATGAGGCAAAAGTGGGTAATGAAAATAGCACGGTGGTGGATATTCACGGTGAAATTGAAAAGGTAGAGCACTGTGGCTCGGGAAAGGTGGGAAATGAATTAACGAAAGGAGGATTAGACGGCAAAAAAGTAGAGAAGGAAAAGGGGGGAAAAGAGATGAAGAGAGCGGATGGAAAGGAAGAACAAGTTGATGTACGGAATGAAAATGTTGAGGTTAAAGTAGAGAAGGGAACTGTGAACGTTGATGTTGGAGGAGAAGAGGGAAAAGGAACGGTTGATGCTGGAAAAGTAGATGGAAAGAAAGAAGGTGAAAAGGAAGAGGAAGAGGAAAAGGAAGCGGATAAATTAGCATGCGGAAAAGTTGGAAAAGAAGAAAAAATTGATTCCAGGAAAGTAGAAAAAGAAGAAAAGGTTGATTCTGGAAAAGCAGAAAAAGAAGAAAAACATGATTCCGGAAAAGGAGAAAAACATAATTTTGGAAAAATAGAAAAGGGAGAAAAACAACTTGATCCCGGAAAGTTTGAGAAAGGAAAATGTGATTCTGGAAAAATAGAAAAAGGAGAAAAACTTGATTCCGGAAAATTAGAAAAGGGAGAAAAACTTGATTCCGGAAAATTAGAAAAGGGAGAAAAACTTGATTCCGGAAAATTCGAAAAGGGAGAAAAACTTGATTCTGGAAAATTCGAAAAGGGAGAAAAACTTGATTCCGGAAAATTCGAAAAGGGAGAAAAACTTGATTCCGGAAAATTCGAAAAGGGAGAAAAACTTGATTCCGGAAAATTACAAAAGGGAGACAAACTTGATTCCGGAAAATTCGAAAAGGGAGAAAAACAACTTGATTCCGGAAAATTAGGAAAAGAAAAAGCAAAACTGGATCCCGGAAAATTAGGAAAAGAAAAAGCAAAACTGGATCCCGGAAAATTTGAAAGAGAAAAATGTGATTCTGGAAAAATAGAAAAAGGAGAAAAACAACTTGATCCCGGAAAATTTGAAAGAGAAAAATGTGATTCTGGAAAAATAGAAAAAGGAGAAAAACAACTTGATCCCGGAAAAATAGAAAAAGGAGAAAAACAACTTGATTCCGGAAAAATAGAAAAAGGAGAAAAACAACTTGATCCCGAAAAATTTGAAAAAGGAAAATGTGATTCTAGAAATATAGAAAAAGGAGAAAAACTTGATTCCGGAAAATTAGGAAAAGAAAAAGCAAAACTGGATCCTGGAAAATTTGAAAGAGAAAAATATGATTCTGGAAAAATAGAAAAAGGAGAAAAACTTGATTCCGGAAAACCAGAAAAAGAAAAGGAAAAACTTGATTCTGGAAAATTAGAACTCGATCCCGGAAAAGCAGATAAAGAAGAAAAAGTTGATTCCGAAAAAACAGATAAAGAAGAAAAAATCGATTCCGGAAAAACAGATAAAGAAGACAAAATTGATTCCGGAAAAGTAGAAAAAGATGAAACGCCCGATTGCCGAAAAGTAGAAAAAGATGAAACGCCCGATTGCCGAAAAGCAGAAAAAGATGCAACGCCCGATTGCCGAAAAGTAGAAAAAGATGAAACGCCCGATTGCCGAAAAGCAGAAAAAGATGCAACGCCCGACTGCCGAAAAGTAGAAAAAGAACCAGATCCTGGAAAATTAGAAAAAGAAAAAGAAAGATTAGATCCGGGAAAAGAAAAGGGAAAACCTATCTCTACGAAATCAGGAAAAAGAAAACTCGACGAAGAAAACCGAACCCCAGAAACATCGAAAACAGACAAAAAAGATAAGCTTGATACCGATGCTAACAAGAAGGCGGAAAAAGATAATACCGAAGAAAAAGAATCAGTAAATGCACCGAAAACCAACAGTGAAGCGAATGAATTGGCAAATGTGCCCAAAGAGAACGCAACTACAGAAATGGAAGGCGTTGAGAGCCTAGCCGACCTCGCAGTCCCACCAACTTTATCGACGAGAGGAAAAAGAGGGAAACCGAGGGGGCGAGGAAGTCCTAGAGGACGCGGGGCGAGAAATCAGACGCGAGTAGTCATTCCAATCGAAGAAAAAACTCCCTTACTTGATGACGACAGTGATTCCAGCCAATCCAAATCGGAAACCGCCGAAGAATCGCCAAGACCGAAAAGGGGAAAAGGAAGAGGAGGCGGGAGAGGTAAAAAATAAAAACCAACACAATAGAGCGCCGATTATCCGAATCAATTGGGCGATTTGGTTGTTCGGGTAATCGACGTTCTAGTGTAAACAAATGTTTAATGGAATTTTATTTTTTTTTTTACAAAGGTCGGGGTAAGATCATTGAAGATGAGCCACACGTTCCCGTCAAACGGAGTCAACGGCTTCAAGCACAACGAGATAAACAACAAGAAATGGACAAACAAATGATGGAAGAACGCCGTCTGCTCGAGGAATTCGAGCTGCAACAGCGAGAGGAGGATCAGCGGAGGCGGCAAGAGCAGAAGGATCAAAAGGTTCAGAAATTGGTGGTTGTCTCCTCGGTAATCTCATAAGTAGGCAATCTTCTCTGGTGTTGTTACCCTTCCTACTGTCATGGCATGAATCTGGGAGTGATTGTGTACTTTTGATTTGTTTAACTAAGGAAGTTGTATTTTTTTTTTTTAAATTAATATTATTGGTTTGTTTTTTTTTTTGCTGCTATTAACGCAAATTATAATATTTGTTGCACGTTTTGCTCTAGCAGATAAGAAAGCATAAGGGACGGCGGAAGAAACGAGGTCGGCCGAAAAAAAAGGTTAAGCCACGTGATGATTTATTTATTACTTAGCGTTGTGAATATTTAATGCTTTTAGGCTTTTGCTGCTTTTTTAAAAAATTTAATTGTAATTTGTTTTTGTTTTGTGCGTGAATCTTAAGAATGGAGTTTGTCTTGTCTTTTGTGGAACAAAAAATTGTTAATTTTTAGATTTTGAAGTTATTTTTTTGAAGTTTTTGTTGAAATTAATTTTTTTTTGTTATATGTTGGAATTGTATAATTAAGTATTACTGTAATGATCAGGACGAAGATTATGAAGAGGATGATGACGACGACGACGACGAAGACGACGACGATGATAATAAGGAGAATAAAAAGAGAAAATCAAAGAAGAAACGAAAGAAGCAGAAGAAACGAAGGAAAGGAAATAACCCTTGGGATTATTCTTCAGATACCTCGTCATCTTCCTCGGAACAAGATGAGAATAATGAAGGAGAAGACGACGAAGACGAGGAATTGGTGTTTAATGATAAAAGTGATCATGAGTTTTCACCCGAGTCCGATTCCGAAGTTGACGTCAAAGAACCAATGAAAATCCGGAGAGCTCGAACGGCCAGAAAGGGTACAAGAAACGACGCGTTGATATATAAACATCATGATCTTTAATTTATGCATATTTTTTTTTCTCATTTTATTAAGTTAAATCTGAAAGTGACGAAGAAGTGAGTGATGAACAAGCTGAGGATGATAAACCATGCTCGAAGTGTAGCAATTATGATCATCCAGAATGGGTAGAATAGAAAAATGATAATTGTTTAATTTTTATTAATTTTTATTATTATTTCTAAAATCAGATACTTTTGTGTGACAAATGTAACGCGGGATTTCATACTGCGTGTTTGCGGCCTCCACTTTTAATTATTCCCGATGGGGACTGGTTTTGTCCTCCTTGTGAACATGTAATCAGTTGATTTTGTGTACGAAAATTCAGTATTTTAATTTTATTGTCGTTTTTTTGGTGTAGAAAATGTTATTAGTCTGTTTACAAGAACATTTGAAAGTTTTGGAACAAGCTTATAAAAAACGAGATCGTGAAGAAATGAGGCAAGTTAGCTGTAATCATTTTGTATATTTAATTTAATGTAATATAATTTAATTTAATTCTAGGAAGAAGAGATTGGCTTACGTTGGCATCAATTTGGATAACGTATTGAAACCAGTAAGGCTTATTTTTGAGTTGGTCACTCATTTTTATGAAAAATGTGTTTTTACAGGAGAAAAAAGAAGATCAGACTGACGAAGAGGAAGAAGAAAATCAACCCAAGAGGTCATGTAGAATGAGAAGAGATATTAGTTATCAATTTAAGGAATATGACGCAATGATCCACTCCGCCATTCACGAGGAAATTGTCGCTGAAAGGGGAGCTGGTCAGTAAACTTTCTACACGTTGAAGGATGTTTTAAAATATCGTCAAACTTGGTTTCAGGAATGGGAAAAGGAAAAGATATGGCCAATATCATAGAAGCGGAAGCGGAAGCCGAAGCGGAAGCAGAAGCAGAAACGCAGGAAAAGGAAGAGGAACAAGAAGAACAAGAAAATAAAGAAATAGAAAATCCGCAAGCGAAACTGACCGACGAAACAGTGACGGAAGGGGTGGATAAAGTGGAAACACTCACCGTCCCCGCAATCAAAATAAACACCGCGGCGGCGGCAGCTGCTGCGGCTGCAGCTGCCGCTAGAAGGCGGCGCAAACATAGACGACTCAACGATTTAGAATCCACCGATGAGGAGGAGGAGGAAGAAGATGACAGCGATGAAGATTTCAAACAATCTACCGACTCGAACACCCCAATAACCGAAGAGGAGGAGGAAGATGACGATGACGACGAAGATTATCAAGTCGAAAGCGAAGACAGTTGGAAAGATCGCCGCTCTCGGTCTAAATCGACGAGCCGCAGGACGTCGCGTGCACGGCGGAGAAACAATGACTACGATTCGGATTTCGGTAACGATGAGAATTAATGAAATTTATTTTTAATTTGCTGAATTTGCGCTGAAAATTTCAGTAGTGGACGAATACGACAGCGAAGAAAGCGACAGCGTTCGTGTGAAACGACGAGCTGCCAGCAAACGCGTGAGCTATCGAGAATTGTCCGACAGCGACGAGAAGGAAAATGCGCGGAAAAAGAGGTTTTGGTGTTTGTTTTTTTTTATCGCATCTTTATCTGATAATTAATTTCCGTCGTTTCAGTCAAAAGAAGATGAGGATCGAATCCGAGTCGGAGTCCGAGGATTCGGATTGGCGCGAACTTCATCGGCGCGAGAAAGCAAACTCGGGTGAAAAGTCGAAAGCCGTGAAACGTCGATGGGCCAGCGAGAGCGACAGCGAAAGTGACATCGACGACAGCGATTCCATAAGCAAAATGCGCGGAAAGAAAAAGAAGTTCAAGGATTTATCCGACAGCAGCGAGGACGAAGGGCCGAAGAAAAAGCGTTCGAGGATCAAAGACGTCGAAAAGAGCAGCGAGGAAGAGGAAAGCGAGGACGACAACGAAGACGGGGAGGACGAAGACGACGACGACGAGGAGGACGACGAAGGAGAGAAGGAAGGCGATGCGGACGACGAGAAAACGGAACAGGACAAAAACGGCGACCAGAAAGAAGAAGAAGAAATTGATGAAAATGCAAAAAAAGTAACCAGCGACGGAACCCCGCTGTCGATCAGCCTGGACGCCGCTTTAACGCCTTTAACCGACATGGCTCTAAATCAAAGAAGCGTCATAATGACGTTGAAACTGGCGAAAAAGGACGGCGAAGCGGTTAAAACGCTGCGGGATGGCGAAACGGAAGAAACCGACGCGGATCTGGCTACATCAGACATTCCTGGCAAAGACTTGGCGAAAAGTAATAAGATTCCAGCGCCGAGGTTAGAAATGGGTCTGCGGTCACTCGTTCCACCGGCGCATTTACCAATGGACTACAGGTGTCCACCTCCCAACCCCTTACGCCCTTCGCTATTGGAACCTCCGCTCCAACGGTCAAGCCCATCGAAACTAATGCTACTCGATGCGTGTCCGACACGATCGAGTCCCCACACACGATTTACATTGCTCGACCTGCCATACGGACATCGGTCGACACCACCGTCTATTCCACACCGATCAACACCGCCCATTCATCACTACGACCCAAAGTTGGACCGACCACAAGCCGTTCCTTCTCCCAGCAGAGGCGGCGACCACGCTTCGCCGCACCATCCGCCCCCGACACATTCTTCTTTGCCACCCCCACCGCCATACATGGGCGATTATCCACCTTTTATGGGTCCTCCTTACTATCCTCCCACGTACGGCGCGCAGGGATCGTCGCACGAGCGCTACTCCCCGCAAGGATATCACCCCAACCCGCCCCCACCGCCGCCGCCGCCACTGCACGGTCAACATCCTCCGTTTCCACCTCCATATCATCAACAATCTCCTCACTACAGCTACGGACCCGAAGGATACCCCGAAGACGACCAGTACGAAGGCCATTCGCAACCTCCATATCCTCCGCCGTACGGCTCGTACAGTTCGCCGGCCGAAGGAAGCGATT
This sequence comes from Strigamia transsilvanica, assembly GCA_034701245.1. Lineage (NCBI taxonomy): Eukaryota > Metazoa > Arthropoda > Chilopoda > Geophilomorpha > Linotaeniidae > Strigamia > Strigamia transsilvanica. Next base: position 2,581 of record JAQIXU010000795.1, on the reverse strand, counting down.
CGCAGCCCCCCTCGCAGCAACAACCGCCGCCGCAACAACACAATGGAAGCAGTTACGCCGTCAATAATTTGTTGCAGAGACCACGACCTGCTGAAGGAAACGGAGAGGAAGACGAATTCAACGGGGTTAATGATTTAGTGTCGTATATCACCGGTTCGCACGAAAACCAATTATGAGCCAATCAATAATGCGGCATCTTGAAAAGATGGTTTGGTTTGGTTTGGTTGTGTCGCAGTGTTTACCAGAACTGAGTTGCTGAAGGATTTGTGACCTAGTCAGCAGCGAGTCTGTCGGTGTGATTGTGGCGAACGATTTTCGGATGGAGTTGAGTTGAGAAACTTTTACAAATGTCATACCGCGTGGGTGTGACTTTTCTTCTTCTTTTGTTCAGAGAAACTTTATTTTACGCTGTGTTTGTAGGTTTTATTTATTATTATTATTATTATTATTATTATCAGACATCATCATGTGTAATTTGTCGAAGTTTTAAGTTTTGTTTTTTTGTTGGTTATAAATTGTAGTGTTCATCCGTATCATGAAGGGAAAAAAACATTTATGCGACGTTGTAGAGTTGAAGAGATCATTTGTTTTATTTTATAGCTGTTTTAAGTGGTATAATATCTATAAATTGAGTATGTCCTCCCATTTGTAAAGGAAAAGGTAAATTTAGTTTTTTGTGTTTTTTTGTTTTGATTTTTATAAGTTCTGCTTGTGTAAAATGATCACAGTACAATATTTACAATGAATTTTCTCACAGTTTGAAGTGGAACATTTTTTTATTTGAAACGATTATTGGCAGCTTTTTAATTTTTTTTTTGAAATAATTTATGATTGAGAAGGTGGACGCTGGGCATTTTCATTGCTTTTCATGTTGTGCGTTTCGAATTCATAGTTCATTGACAATTTATGAATAATTTTTTTTTTCTAACATGGTGTCCGCTAATGTGTTTCTAAACATCAAAAAAATGGATGAAATATAATTGTGAGAAACAAAATGTGTAGTCATTTATTCATTATGCAAGATTATTTTACTGCTAAATGTCTGTTTTATAGAAGAAAGGATTTTTACATTATAAAAAAAATGAGTTCAACTTTTTCTATCCATAGCACAATATTTTCCAATGATATTCTGAGAGAAATATGAATTGATTTTTGACAAGATATTACTATTATTGTGTATAAATAAATAAAGGGATTTTTTAAAATCCAATGACAAATATTGTATAATGAATTACTAATGTTAGAATTATATAAATTTCACATCTGCAATTAGGATTTTTCATGGATTTATCTATCATGTAAGGAAAACAAAATATAGTGTGAATTTCTTGTTCGCTGTATTTTGAATAATTTTCATGATTTTTTTTCTGTTTTTATTTTTGGTTTATGTTTTGTTTTATACTTTCCCTAAACATTGTTATATAAACCCGTCATCATTCTTGTATGAAAAAATATTTGTAATATTAGCAAAAAACAAAAAAAAAAACCATTAATTTGGTAGTTGGGTATTATTAAATAAAGATGACTATACAAATATTTTATATGGTTTGGCGCTGACTTTCCAGGATACATCATGACGTCATACGGATTGATACCATTGGCTTGCCTGGGATAAATTCGAGATTTCCAGCATTGCTGTCCTCTGTCGATGATTGACAGGGTTTATCGGGGTTTATCCATCAGTGTATTTGTCAATTTATGTTCTATTAAACTCATTACTATGTCTGGACGTGCTTCAAACTCATGTTTTCACACGATTTTTCCTCTTTTATAATATACGTATACGAAGCCTTTTACTGGTGGAATTTTATATTTAATCGATTGTAATTTATCACTTTAATTTTTGTTTTATAGTTTGTATTGGCATTGGTCTTGGACTTTGATGAAATCACTAGTTTTGATTTCACAGACTTGTTCAGAAACTTGAAGCAAATTTCATTGATGCGTGGCGGACTAAACATTCGGCCCCTTCGTGCCTGACTGAACGGCTGAATGACAAATATCACTTGTGGCAGTCTGGGACTAGGCGCCGGGTTTTGAGCACACCCGGCTCGTTAAGCCGTTTACAGTTCAGCCCATTCAGCCGTTCAGCGTTTTAGGGAGGGCCGGTGGAAACGTGTGGCAGGAAGTTGTCACTAGGAGGCAGCATGTGTGGCAGGAAAGTCGTTAAAATTTTGAAGTAAATCCAATTTGCTGTAATGCTTAAAGCATACCATGAGTTTTTTTTATACATTTTAGAAACAAGTAACTAAAAAGACTTTTACATGTAAAAAGCACACATTTACATGTAAAACGCACACTTTTGCACATAAAACGCCACTTTTGCAAGTAAAAAGCACACTTTTACACATAAAACGCCACTTTTGCAAGTAAAAAGCACACCTTTACAAGTAAAACGAACACTTTTACACGTAAAACGCCACTTTTACAAGTAAAAAAAAGCACACTTTTACATGTAAAACGCCAATTTTACAAGTAAAAAGCCCACTTTTACACGTAAAACGCCACTTTTACAAGTAAAACGCACACTTTTACACGTAAAACGCCACTTTTACAAGTAAAAAGCACACTTTTACGAGTA
>JAQIXU010000794.1:0-24898 GCA_034701245.1 Strigamia transsilvanica | reverse complement strand
CATTGTTTGACGGAAATGTCAAACAATGTCGCTTTGCATAACACAATCTTAACTAACTACAAACATGGTCCCCGCCTCTATTGTTTGACATTGACGTCAAACAATGTCACTTGGTAGCTTTGTAGCGTGGAGCCAAGTTCTCTTATCTTGAAATTCTCTACATTTGTGGCTACGTTGAAAAGTAGGTTGCCCACCTCTGCTAAAAGATGATTGGTTTCATCTTTGAGTCCACACAATTTCAGTGGCTGACATAATGTAATGACACATTTTGATGCCATGTAGAATCTAATAACATGTTTACACCAAGGTTGTAGATTGCATCCGAGGTCGCTGATGCTGATCCATGGATCGAGATCAGGGGTCGGCAAACATTTTTGATATTTAGTTGATGTTTTGGTGTTGCACTTTTTTAACCTAAAAAGAATAAATGTGTAATTAGAAAATGTAGTTAATTTTGTATTAAATATCAGTTACCTGCTGTTGTTTTGTTTGCATTCTTCATGATGGCAGACATCTTGTCGATTGGCAACACAATAATTAGGGGCTCCGCGGAAATTCGTATGCTTTTGGAGGGCTCTGCAGCTCCAAAAGTTTGAGAAACACTGCTTTAGTCAATGTATACGATTTGCATTGTGGTTAAGCTTGTTAATAGGACCATCCTGGAAGACCAAGCAAAAAGATGGATTTTCAACTGTCAAAGACTGGATGAAGACTTGAAATATTTAACTTCTAGAGTGGGCATCGCAAGCTTCTGACTTAAACCTCATTGAACATCTTTAAAAGGAATTGGATCATCTTTGCAAAGCACAGAAATTTTTCCTCTTTTGTGTTTCACAATTATGCGAATGATTGGTGAAACTGATGTCACGTGAAAAATCCAAAAATGCAAAATTGTTAAAATTACAAAGTTACAAAATCATCTCTACTAATGAAACTCCTGAATGATGACTTCACGTGATACCAAGTTTTAGCGACGTTATCGAAAACCGCTTTCACGGCAGCAAATGCACCGGGACCTAATTTACAAAATCCTTCGATGTACATTTTCCGTGCTTTGCACGGGTGACCTGCCTTTTTAATAACTAAAGCACCAAGCTTATCTCAATCGATCCAGTGGAAATCCACAATGGATGCCAAAACTCCGGAACTCAATCAACAGGAAAATCAAACTAAAGCAACCCATCTACTGGAGATGATTTAGGTTAAACCTAAATCCATAAAAGTATTGTAAACCAAGCTGGCTTTAATATTTAGATGCAATTATTAATTGGGAATGACTACATTTGCTCTTTAAGCTGCTTCTAGCGGTTGCACGCATCATTAAGCAGGAAAATGTTTCTAATTCGGTGATTTCCTGTTAGTTTACCATAGCTGGGCAACAGATGGTTCGTCACAAGATTTTATCCCGTCTATGATATTGAATCAGCAACAAGTTCTTCTAGACTGAGACAGTTTATGACTTAACTGTCAGTCTAGTCAAAATTAGTGACAACCGCCATTTTCGTCCCACTTTAGTCACCGTCAGATGGCGCTGTGAAAGTGTTTTCACTTTTTTTTTTTGCTTAATTTGGAATCTTTGGATTTCTGACAGTGGTTTAAAATAAACCTTGTTTTGAATATTGAATCTAATATACTGCCATTTCATTTCTAATTTTTGCACTTGCAAACACCTTGCATATCTTAAATCTTTTTTTAATATAAAAAAAATGTGTTATAAGAAAGAAAGAAACTGAATGATATGTATCTCTTAAAAGTTAATGGAGCAAAGAATGATATAAGCCTAACATAGCTGAACGGTTGCCCAGTGTTTTTGGCATTGCAAGCGATTTTTTTTTACTTAACTTAAGTCGTTGCTTTTTGCGAGAGAAGCCGTCAGGTGTGCAAGGATGCGAGGTCTTGGCTCCACATCTACAAACTCGCAACACAACACACTGATTCATCATTGAATGTGCATTTGGCTCGGTTTTATTTTCGCAACGGCGATTATCGATGTCGATAAATTGCGTCGTTTTATTGAAACTGCATTCCCGTGATTAAAGAGTGGCGAAATGACTGAGATTCTTTATTCTTGTCTTGATTTACTGGTGCAGGGAACATAAAGAAATACAAACACAACAATGGTGTGCATACCACATTACTCTGCTTTAAGCGGCAAGCCACTATACTGTGAGTTTGACCAGACTACTTAGACTCTGCTTGTACCGGCACCGTTTTTAGGGCCGGATTTAGGTATTGCGGGGCCCCTAAGCTTCAAATTTTTTTGGGGCCCCTCCCAAAAGAGTTTAATTTTAAAAAATCTAAAAAATGCACTTCTTGTTATCTCTTTATGTATGGTAAATATAAGTACATATGCTACAAAGAAAAAATATTTACAAAGTTAAAAATATATATTATATTTTCGATTTAAATACACTCATTCACATCAAAAGCATCAAAATCATTATACAATTTGTTTTTTTTCTTTTGACGGTGGAAAATTGGTTGATTATATCGTTGAAGCAAAGAGATCCAAGCTTATCGTGTTCCATACTCAGTATACTTAAGTCGACTAATTTCTCCTGAGACATAGTCGGATTTTTTTTCGGGTCCCCTGATGGATGGCGACCCTAAGCAACTGCTTATTCTGCTTATACGTAAATCCGGCCCTGACCGTTTTTACCGCTTAAAGCTGGGGAACAATAAATGTGTGTGTAGAAATGTGGGATTTTTCTGGTGTTGGTAGGGGGATTTTTGTGAATTTTTTAATTGAAAATGAATGATGTGGTTGGAAAAGATAGGTAATCTTGAATTCAAGACTTATGAAAGGTTTGTTGTTTTTAATCAGTTACATAAGAAATAAGGTTACTACTTTGGTTTCATGAGTGGTTCAGTCTGGCAGGGTTTATCACAAGTTTCTGTGAGTTTTTAAGATAAATGGAAACCCTTTTAAGGACCAATTTGTGACCTATTTAGTTTTAAAATTTTTTTTAAAGAATAGGACTAGTATAAGAAATGTACAGTGGTAAATTAAGCATTTGGAAACCCCCAAACGGCGACCTGAATTTGAGGTCCTCTAAAAATTAGTTTTCAGCGCGCCAAACTGTTGCCCACTATGAAAATAACATCGTGGAACACAACAGAATTAGCCTTTATTACTGTAATTATTTTTTTTTTCAATTAACAAAACGTTAAAAATAATAAAATCTATTTATTTGGGGTTTTTGAGGCCCCTTCAATGATCTCCCATATTATTAATAATACACCAATACTACTTTAGTAGAAAACTGATTCATGTTTACATCTTAAGAGACTTTATGATTTCATATTTTATGACGTGGCGGGTCTATTTTAAGCCATGATAAATCCTCTTTTCCGCATTACAACATTTCTGTCAGTAAAAAAAAGAAATGATAAATATGTTTACTGTAACCATAATTACCTTATTATGTTGATACATGAATAAAAAGATTAGCAATTAAGGAAAGAAGAAAAAAAAGATTTTACAGTTAATTACAACTAATTGTTCTGTTTACATTTACGGTTTTGAAATACTAAGCAATTTTTTCACGTTTTGCATTTTTGCATTAAAAGTGAATATATTTCTTGATTTTTTTTTTATATTTTCTTTGGAAAATTGCCAAACATCAGTAAATATATATATTTAAAGCCTGATCGTTCATCTCCTAGTTCTTTTTGATCTGGCATTTATATTGGAAATGATATACTGCATGTTATACAAGTACTTGTGCAGTAGTTGAATGTACCACTACAAATGCAGAGGACATTCCACATTAAAAGAATTTGAAAAAAAATTCACCAAACTCGTTCCAGGACGTCGATTTGTTGGCCTAACTACCTGTCTAAACACGCAAAATAATTAAATCTATGTAGGGAACATTGGATGAAGTGATATAACTTGTACTGCATTTGGGTCTGGAAAGTGGTGCAATATTGGCTGACTGTACGGTCTTTATTTTGTCTAGATTCGATGGGACCTGCAATCAAAGAGTCATTGGGTTTGCTTGGAGCATACAATATGAGGAGGCAAGGAGAGCTTTTAAATTTAGTTAACCTTGAATGCGTCCTGAGTGGGCACATAATTTAGACAGTTTGTGTGACAAATCTCTTTCTTTCTGTCTTCAGTGCAGGCTGAAAAAATACTTAGCCAGTCAGAACTTGGCACCTTTCCTCGTCCAGCGACTGGCGTTAGCGTCAATTGTTGCTTTCACCTTTTTTTCTATAAACTAACTGCACTTCACATCTGTTGCCTTTAGCTCATAGTTAGGCGGTGTTGAAATTTGTTGCTGGGTTCTAATTCCATTTTGGAGGGAAAAAAATGGAGGGGAAAAAAAAAATTTCAAAGCAAGTTGATAATGGATTTAGAACTGTTTTTTGTTTTCGTTTTTTAAAATGGAAAAAGAAAATTGAGATAAGTTTTATTTTGGCTGAGATTTTGAGAAAAACAATATGGTTTTTCTCAGCACGTATTGAATCTGATTACAGTTTAGTTAATTTAAATTGGTTTTTATTTTTAAACGTGTGGTGGTCAAGGAACTATGAGTTCCTAAGCGGTGAAGATAGGACTATACATATCTGAGCACAGCTGTCTTCAAACTGACCTAAAGGTGCATTTTTCATAGCAGCTGATAAGAACTTTTACTCATTTGGGTCAATTTATCAGACTTGGGAATCAGGATTGGCGGTCTCATTAAGAATTAAGCGGATATTTTGCAAATCAGAAGCAGAAAAGGGGTTTTGCAGTACATTTTTATTGGATTGAATTGTTTATTGCAGTATTATATATTTGGCATCACGGATCTGGACGCAGACAATAGATGAAGACAAATGAATAGCCCAGACTCCAGAATGAGCTCATTGTTACATTGTTACATTATCTAGGTAGATTCAATGGTTATGTTGCTTTCTAGTCTCACAGCGAGTTGAACCCAGATTCCCCGATTACTGGTTGGGTGTTCTACCATCTGAGCTATATCCCGGAAGTCACGCACGTTCCTACGTTATTGTGCACCCTTGTTTTTTTTTCATGCTGGTGCCTTCCCCCCTTTTTGGATAAACGGCAATGATAAACATTAATAATGAAGGCAGATTCAATTTTAAGATAAAGATGTCCTGTTCACTTACATAGATTTTTAATCCTTTGTAAACTAAATGCAAGAGGAATGGCAGATCTTTAACTTTAAGCACCCAATATCGATGAGACGTAGGAATGGGCCTGCCAGATGTGCGAAATCATGATTGACAGCTAAAATAACTGTTTGTTAATTCCCAAATTTATAATTTGGGGATGCTCTCCTATTATTGTAGTATAACAGTGCAATGTTTTTACTTTGTCACTGGCACCCGCATTCTTATGTGCAGCCCTGCCCCTTAAGAACTCCTCCAACTTCCACTGCGCTAATTTATTAGCAACAGATGGCACTCTTCAAACATTTCGTATATCACCGTAACAACTGGGAAGCTGGGGAGAAATCTTGAGGGTTATGACTGCATCATATTCATCGTTTTTATGATTAATTTGGCAATGTTGCTGATGACCGGTTCCCACCATCTACGATTCTACACGAATATCTTTATACGCTCTCAAACTTCACGCAAAGATCGCTCGATGTTCATTCTCTTTCATTCATGAGGGAGTTTTAATGTTGGAACACTGCCATCAAAGTTGGGCTTGTTCTGTTTGCTGTTTGCTTGTCAAAAGCACTTAGCAATTCCCGTGCAAGCAACTAGCATCAACCGTGATGCAGATAATCCTTGCATTTTGCTATTGATCTTTTCCCTTCGTCTTCCTTTGCCTTCACTTTGTTTGTGGGATGAAAGCGAAACCCCAAGAAGAGTTGGATTGAAAAAAAATAATAATAATTTGTTGTTATACTCTGTTGTAACCAATCGGGGGGATAGATAGGATTAATCTTAAGTGGCAACTAGAAGATTTATGTTTTACTACGTGAAAATTCCATTCGATAACGATGCTAAAAGAGGCTAATTTTTCATTTTCTGGTCTTGGTCTCTATTATGTTAAGTCCATAATTTATTAGCGGAATGTGGGGATACGTCAACAGTGGCCACCAGTCACCGAAATCAACCAAATTTGTGTAATGTATTTATTACAAAATTAGATTACTTGTCTTGGAATAATGTAATAAGAATTTAAACCTGTCAACATGTCGAGAAACATGTGTACTTACACGTGTTGCTCGTTGTTTGTCAGTTTATCATGTAAATTTTGATGAGCTACAAGTTGCACGTGTGTTTACAAGTGTGTTTTTTCCACACAAGTTGGACAGGGTTTAACTATATTATTAAATTCGGTGTGAAGTAACCACATAAAAAGCTACTAAAACTGTTATTTCGGGAAATTCCTATGAGAAGTTAAACTTTATTTCATTTTTATAGTGTAATGCAGGAAAGCCGTGCGTGCAAAAGACAAACAAAAAATGTCTCTATTTCCTGGTAATGCATTAAAAACAGTTTCACACTCCCATGAGTGGTAAATTAATGTTATCAGAATTCCACGATGCCACGCACATCCTGTTGTAAGTCTGCTAAAAAGGATTAATATTGTATATCAATTGCAGAAGACAACAACACAAATCACTTAGCTCAAGCTTAACACTCAAATGCACTTGACCTTTAATTGCGCGCAGTTTTGTTGCATTTAAATCGTATTCCTTCGGGGATTTAACTGCACTTATGTGAAATATATGAAATATTGATTGAGTTTTTGTCTTTTGGTTGGTTTATTCATTAGTAATTGGCAATTGGGTAGCCCATAGACACGGATTTAGTGATGGGAAAACTACTGTATCACTTAGTCACGCTCTACAAAAGTAGTAGAAGTAAATCAAGAATAAAGGCAAAGTGCCAACGATTGGCACGGGGAAATGACACGGGTCGCTGCATTGGCCCCGACCGGTCGCAACGACTTGAAACGCGTTTAATGATTGGTTCCTTATCGTCGTTGTTCGTGTTCGAAATAGAAAGGGGTATTTTAGGATGCAATGGATGAAAGAAATGACAAAAAAGAAAAAAGTAAATGAAAAATTAAAGTGTCACACGACTTTGAGGCGAAAAACGAGCCGAAATCAAAGTCGAATTTTTTGGATTGAAAAAATTTGAAAAAAATTTTTAAAAAAAGTTTGGAATAATTGCTGATAAGTTTGTCTGTATGATTTCCAATTGGCATCGAATGAAATGACGGTTTAAAAGGGGTCTTTGGTTTGCGAGCATCAGCTGGTGGGATGGCGCCTGGCATCAGGAGTTTGTGGCGTCTGCTTTTTCGGACCGCTCCCATTGCTGCTAAATGAGGGAGTTAAACGAACACGCCACACATGTTGCGCAGTCGGATGCGCGTGCGACTTCCTCTTCCTTTTTGCCAGCTGACTGGCAGCACAGGTAAGACTGTGCTTGCCAGCACTCCGACACTTGGGAACTTAGGAGTGAAGTTGCCAACACAACGACATGCACCATCGACTTTGACGTCACTAATGTCTGCCAATGGATTTGCAATGGACATGGACAGTGCCAAAACGACACGAGTTTGATTAGTTGGCCGTCATGTTGGATTGCCAGGCGACCACCAATAACAACAAGAAGGTGGACACGCAGAGCCACTGTAAATACTGCCAAGGTAAATCGAACAAAATGAAAAAGAAAACGTACCGGTGCGTTATTGGCACGAGAAAGGCTCCGCGCCGGTGCGGAGCGTGGAAATCGGTCGGAAATGGTGTCCGGTAGTGGCCTTTAATGAAAATAGCGAGGTGGATCGGTGTAGTTTTTACATTTCTCCACCTTGGTGTAGGTGAAAGTGAAATGTATGTTTTGGATGCATTGTTGGGCAGCTGTTGGGCAGCTGTAGAGGATGAGTTGAGAGGTGCAGGTGATGGTGAACGAGACATCCTCATCCTCAGTGAATGAGTAAGCGTAGGCATCTACGGGTTGATTTTGATTCTGTTCAGTTTTCAACTGGCATTAGACAGATGAGCAAGCAAGCAAGGAAGGCTTGATGGCTAGTCTAAGTCTAAATAAACAGTTTCGAGCAGTGGATAAACATGCAGATAGGTTTGTGTGCGGGATTCAACATTTTTATTGCACAGCAAAAGTTTTATGGTTCCCATTGTGGGATATGAGTTGTAGTACGCGCTATAAACAAAATGAAATTGGAAATTTAAAGCAGTTTTTGTTTTTGGGTGATTTTTTTTTTTTTTTTTTTTGGTTTTTAAATTTTATTGTGGAATTGAAGTTTGAGGAATAATAAGATGAGATGGGGTCTCGAAAGAGTTGTTTATTTGGTTGTTTATTGGATTTTTGAATCAATTATTTGATTTTTTGTTGTTGAGAGGATTTATTGTAAATATATTGGTTGGCTTAAAGGTCAAATTTAATTGAGTATATATTGTAATTGGTTTTTTATTGGGTTGATTTTTCATTGATCAATTGATTGGTTGTGTTGGGGTTAAATGACATGATATTGAGTGGGCATTTGGTGGTGGAGTTTAGAAATTGCAGGGTTATTTTTGCCACAAAGTAAGATTTTTTTTATTTTTTTAAGCAAAGTAAGAAAAAAACCGGTACACGTGGGCGGATTGCCTAAGAGAAAGGAAAAAAACTATTCTTTTGTAAGCCACATAGTGGGTGACAATTGAACTATTACACGCTGAAATGGGGAAATGTTTTGTTGTTTTTGAGATATTTAAACAATTACTGTGGAAATAATTATTTAAATGCGAAAATTCTAAGAAGAATTAGAATTTTCCTGCTTGTTTACAAGTAGAAAAGTTTGAGAAAAATCGAAATTCCATTAAAACTTCGAGAAAACGAAACATTATTTTTGCTGAAATTGACATTTAAATTATAATAAAAAATAAGAAGAAAGAAAAAAAAAAAAGCAATCACACATGTTGAATCACACTCGTTCGCAAATGTTACTTATTATACTAAAAAATGTAATAAACACTAGGTACTTTGAACTTTTTCCGTAATAAACACAAAGTGCTTTTACAGTCATAAACGCTTTATCCATAATCAAAGCCAAAAGTGCCTTTTCCATAATAAAAGCAAAACGTGTCTTTCCCGAAATAAACTCGAAAAGCGTTTCAACGTCACTTTTAAATACACTAGCTGCATCCGAAAAGTCTTCTAGTTTGCCTAAATGCATATTTTGAACAACAAATTGAAAATATTTTTTAAAAAAACACACAAAGCGTAGGCGCATTTTATAAAGTCATGTTTAATTTGCAGTTAAACACGTTCTGTTGTCGAAATGTCGTGCGCATGCCCACTGCGACTGAAAACAGACTAAAAGCAGTTTAATTATGTTGTTTAAAATGCTGTTTAGTCTAAATTACTTTACGAATGCGCAAATATTTACAATTGCAATTGAACTTGTTTTGTTGCGTAGAATCTGTGTTCTATTGATAAAATATAAATTTGCTCCGCAATTTACATTTAAAATTTGGAATTTTATTCGGCTTTTTATAGTCTAAAATGAAATTTCGAATGCAGCTAGTACATTTGAAATTTGCATTGCTCTTTCCAGAATTTGATTTCTACACAATTTCTCAAGTAGATACTTGTAGATTTCAAGAAATCGGAAATTTATTCGTGCGTGTTGAAAATGTGCGTAGAAAAGCAAGTTTCTCAAACCACAAGTCAGAAGCAAGTTGTCTTAAAGGGATCTCGAAGTGAGGATGCCTCATTCCCTTAATCTTTGAAGGGTGAGGAGCCTTTACCTTTTCAACAACTTCATTCACCCTTCTTACTCCCATCTGTTGGAAATATCCATAAATAAAAAGGAAATTGAATTGAAAGTTGTTAGTCTGAGACCTTGAATCTTCGTCTACCCTGTAAAAGCGTGTTGAAGATTTCCACAGCTCCACATGTTGGTAGAAATGTGAATGATTCAGGGTGTAGGTGGGACCACGAGGAAGTCAACAATTCAAGTGTTGCGCAACACCCTCAAGGATGGAACCTTCTTTCTTTTTCTTGTATGAATAAAAACGGAAAAAAAAACAAAATGTCTAACCTAAGCCTTAAATTGGAGGGGGTAAGTGAACTCGACCATGTCTGAGACAATTTTTTTCCCTCCTCTTCTACTTCTTTTTCTTTTAAAAATATAATTTTTTTCTTGCGAATTTTCCTCCTCTTCTGTCATTTACTGAAGTTGCAAGGACGTGGAATTCGGTGCAGAACGCGGGCGTCGTGCCAACAATGCTGGTCTCTGACCAGCTGCTGCTCTTTGGCGTCAGAAGGAGAACTGCGTTCTTATTTGACGTTTGAGACTTCATATTGTTGGGTCGTCGAGCTTTATTATAACGCTTTATATCACAAGTTGTGCACATTCCAATTGGCTTAAATTTAAACATGATGCGCTTTACGGGGTCTCTGTATTCTTAATGGGTTTTACTCGGAACAATTAATTTAATGGTTTCTGGTGACGTAAGAAGGTGATCGTTAATCTGTGAAATCATCATGGAAATTCCTCAGTGCAAATTGATTTTATTGGTCTCGTGTGGGCTCGGAAAGCGAAACGTAGTGTCCTTTATCAGAACCAGCTGGCTCGACGTTCCGCTTAAGGCTTGGAAGAAAAAAATGAATTAATCGAAGGCCTGTATACAATGTTTTGTATGGGATTTGGGCACATTCTCGCGTACACAATGCCATATGGTGTTAGATTATGCAAGTAGAGATAAATCGGTTAGATGTTGGCCAGCTGTGGCCATTTTGTTTGTTTATGTGAGCGTGGGAGGAGCATATAATGTTTATCAAGGTACTATTGTGTTTGACTTGAATCGTGCTCGAATTGATTATTTTTACTCGTTAACATAATTAACAGCGGCTTTAGGGAGGAAAATTCCTTCGAATGCAGTATCGCTTGTTCTTGACTGCCCACGAAGCTGATTCACAAAAACCTGATTGCGGTTTAATGGCGAGTTTGGTTGTTTTATAAAAAGAAAATGTTTGTGATAAATTCCATTGGCTTTACGGAGGATTTGGTATGCCAAGACTTTGAATTGTTGTTCTACAATTTTAATTATTGCACAGTGGAAAAGCTGGCTGTCGTTGTATACAAACTCCCTAAAGTTGGGAACAATAAACACTTTAATTGTTAAACAGATTGATTTTAATTGTTGGACATAATAATTTTAATTATTGAACATAATTATGTTAATTGTTGAACATAATAATTTTAATTGTTGAACATAATAATGTTAATTGTTGAACGTATCAATTTTAATTGTTGAACATAATGATTTTTAATACTCTTTAATTGTTGAACATAATGATTTTTAATGATCTTTAATTGTTGAACATAATGATTTTTAATGATCTTTAATTGTTGAACATAATGATTTTTAATTGTTGAACATATAATTTTAATTTTTAACATTTCATTTTAATTGTTGAACACTTCATTCTATTTGTTGAACACTTCATTCTATTTGTTGAACACTTCATTCTATTTGTTGAACACTTCATTTTATTTGTTGAACACTCCATTTTATTTGTTGAACACTCCATTTTAATTGTTAAACACTTCATTTTAATTGTTAACACTTCATTTTAATTGTTGAACACTTCGTTTTAATTGTTGAACAGCCTTCAATCATACGAAAACTTCAACTTGTTGTCCAAAAATGTGCAGTTATCTTTGGGATTCTAGCTTGGAATTCTAATAAGTTTTCTAATACCTGTTTAAAAAACAACAGCAACACTTGATTTCCTTGAGCGTACAATTTAATTTCACTACGTGCATTCATAAAGTCATGTTTACCTCGCACTTAACATGTTTTGTTGATTAAATGTTGCGCCCACTGCGACTGAAAACAGACTAAATCAGCCGCCATTGTTCGAGTTAGATCGAGACAGGTAGTTTAAAAAGCAGTTTTAATGCAAACATAGAAGCGAATGTTTCGCAGAAACTTGTGCTTGATTTATATCTCGGGGATATTTGCTGATGGAATTATGCTTCAGTTTATGTTATTTTTGATTTGCTAAGAGTTCTTAGTGCGGGGTTTACATGCGTCAACAAAATTTGCTTTCTAAGGGATACTTGGAAGTTTAAAAAAAAAAAAATTGGGTTGCAAGAAAACCCACTGACCAGGTGGCCGGTTGAAGTTGAACAACACAGACCCACTAGCTGAAATTTCAATGAATGTCTAACAGGGCTGTCATCACTCACCGGGGATCAACGGATGTGGTACATGGCAAATATATATATTTCTTTACTGCTGTTGAATAACAACAATGGTAAAATGGCATTAATTTGTAAAAAAATGAACCATTTAATGAAATAATTTCCTGTGTTGCAATCTAAAGATTACAAAATAAAAAGGAAAGGACATTTTTGTGGTTTCTTTGTCATTTACTGAGAAAAATGTGGCTGCGCTTATTAATGAGCTGTTTTATTTAGATTGAAACACGTGGAGCATTAAAATATTGTTTAAGTTTGATATGAAATGTCTTTTGTTAATGTTAACTTGACTTTTTGAGGGTAAGTGACTTAACAGAAGTTGGATGATGGAAATTTCGCCATCTCTTGTAAAAGTCATGCTCGTACATAGTCATCAATTGAACTTCTAATCATCCTTACAGAAGTGACTTACCCATTGCGTGGGCATATTTTTGTTTCTTTTTAAAGTGACACTTTTTCTGTCGCAGTAGTGATTCCAAACCGGAAGTGACAAAGAATGCCGGAAGCAATGTAAGAGTGAGGTGTGCTGGAAGGGAGAACAGCAATCGATGAACAGTACAAACACACAACATTTGATAATTTGGAATAAAAATAATAAAATTCTACTTTCCATAAACAAATCAACTAAATCAAGAGATTTCATTTCTACCATGCAGTTTTAAACACATACACACACCGTAGTTGTCAAGTTAATGCATTCATTCGTAAGCGACTTACCAAAAAGGAAGAAAATGGGAAATGACCTTTCCTTTTACAAATTGAATGCACCTATTGCAGAAGTCAAATACTATCTAACCTATTTATTATGGATTTTATAAAACATTGCAAATGACTTGATTTATGTGATGTGACACAACAAAGCATAACTACGAAGACGCTCTAAAATGCAAGTTTTACAATGTCCTGAAGAAATGCAATAGCTTGTATAGCTTTGTTTCCATGAAGTGCATTACTATGCAAGCACGACTTAGCAACAGACATCCAAATTGTTCTATCTTTAAACCAATATTGTGTTGGGCTTGACTTTAATTTAATGTGTATCCGCTTCATTCCGGTTTCTGTCAGGTTCCACCCTATTTGCTCTGCCAAAGAAATACGCATCACTTGTGAGGTCTTTAACTCAACATTTTTTTAACTGAACCTGCATTGGAATAACCTGATTATCATTACTAATAAATATATTCCTGATTGTAATTGACAAGTTCTTATCGTTGTTTAGTTACATATTTCACCGCCCACAAGTCTTGGGAAATGGATTTATCTTTATTCAAAGTAATTTTGGCAAATCATGACATCTTAAAGGTGGGGCATGCTGTAGAACTTTCATCTTTTTTTTTTTAAAACGGTGATGGAATCAATTGCAAATCTGTTTAATTGAAAGGAGTTTTATTTGTAGGTAAATTTGTTTCAAGTGGATTGATTTAATTCTGCAGAAATTCTTTGGTAATGGCATTATGTGTGCGCAGGACCTTGGGGTCTTAAAATATAAAATAGATGTCTCTAGTTTGGCTGGGAGCCAGTTAAAGAACGTGTCACTGAGAGAAAATGCTTTAAAAAAGTATCTAGTCTATTGAAAACGACTGATTAAGCGTCGTTTTATTTTATGGTGTGAGAAGGTGGAGCTGACTGAGCAATTGCAAGAGATTTTTCAGTTTCGGGAAGTTATAAATAATTTAAACTAAAGTTGACTACCGTGCCATTAGTCTGTATAACAGAAAAGATGGGTCCACAGAAGGGAATTGAAGATCAATCTATCAGTTGACTGACAATGTTGGTTGCTAGCTGCAGCATGATGCCTGTGTACAGAATTTACGTGATTTGTTGCTATGGCGAGCTCAGCTTGGCCAAACGTTTGTTCCAAGTTGTACATTTGCAGTGGATTGGCCCCCTTGTTTCATAAAATAGGATCATAATCCAGGCCGTAGGTACAGTTATATCGTTACAAGAGTATAAGGTTATAGTTTGACTTTTTATAACTAAAGAACCTTTCTGCAAACTCTCCGCAGTCAGTCGACCTCTTTCGATATGTTTTATGGTTGCAACGTTTGGGCGTTTGTGAACCTCTAACTTTTGTTCTTGATTAATGAAAACATTCTTGGCAAATGCTTTTACAGGGATGATGTAACATCAACATGTTAAGCATGCTTTAGATCTACTAAGGATGGCTCAATGTCTTCGGTTGAGTTTAGCGTTTGACCGGCAGACTTAATCGATAGTGTGCCAGCATTTAAAGGAGGCAAAGCGGGAAGGAAGGTTCTAGACATGCAAAAAATGTGTCAAAAAATGGTCTATAGTACACTATTTTCGTTTTGAATCAACATAATTAAATTATTTTTTAATGAAGGTAATTTGTGAGTATTGAGGCCCATTAAGGAAGTTTAGGAATAGGAAGTATATTGTAGTTTAAGATAAGGAAGATAACGTAGTAATGAATGGCAAGGACCTGAGAGTGAAGACTGCCAGAAACTTTGTTTATTGACTCACTTGGCGGACAGAAAGAGTTGATGTATTTTAAGATGGGTTGGCCTACACATGCAGTTATTAATAAGTCAACAAGCACTGACTAATCAACTAAATTTACATTCACATAAACAACAAAAACATATACTTAATTTTTCATTTTTTTTGTTTGTTTAATGTTGTGTTGTTTGTTGTTCTATTACTGTCTTACAATTTTCTAGTTATTCTTTTATCATTAAGAAAATGTTTTGGGTTATGATGTGATTACTAATACTATTTCCGGTTTATTGTATCAACATTTTGTCACTTTGGGATGTGGGTCATTTACTTAGAATAAAAATAATACAAAGGAAGTATTACTAAAGACTGTTGTGAAACAAGGGTGTTAGGTAAGGTAGCAAAAAGATATATTTAATTGTAAAAAAAAATAAAAGGAAAAGGTCAACAATTATTTATACTGCTGTGGAGTCATGAATTTAATTACAGAACAGTTGACATTGTAATTTGTTTTAAATTCAGTCTAGGTCAGTTAGGTTTTGTTGCTGAATAAATATATAATCATACAGACATATAATCACATTTGAAAGCATTCATCACAAAAAAATCAACATCACTTGACAATGAATGCTTTGTTCTCAGAGTTTCAGTTTGTCTTATCTAGTTTTACTGGATTTTTGGATTTCTTTGGTCTGTCTTTGATTTTAGGCCTTGTAAAGGAGTGTCGTGTGTGATGACTTTCTTCAGGATCCAATCATGTAGTTGCTTCAAGAACTGGGCAAATTGCAGAAAAGTTCAGCTGAAGGTGGGTGGCAGATGTTCTTACCATAGAAACAGTACCTTAAATTAGACGAGGATGAGAAACAACTGGCATTCCCACTATGTCATCCATCCAAGTACCGATCACGCTTAATGCTTTAAAATTTCTGCTTTCTGTTGGGGACAGGTAGAATCACACAACACAGCTAGATTATCTTAAGTAACTTCAGGAGTCTGAGTCTATTCGTTTCCTTAACCATAAATTTGGTAGCACAATGTCTGGTAATACGGTTGCCTTCGAGTGACAAAATCAGTTACTGATTGCAGTTAAATATGTTTTACTAGCTGCATTCATAAAGTCATTTCAACTTGTTTAAATTTTTTAAACCAGTTTGAATATCAGATTTTACATGTTAAATTTGACATTTAGACTGGTTTAAAATATGTAAACTAGTTTAAATGCGCCTACTGTTTAAATGCTGTGTGCATGCCCACTGCGACTAAAAGCAGACTAAATCAGCCGCCATTTTTAAGTTAAATCAAAGCAACCCTCAATTACACAGTTTAAAAATGCTGTTTAGTCTAAATGACTTTTCGAATGCAGCTTCTGTTTTGTAAAACTTTAGACAAACTCAGCAGTTTGTGACTTCGGACATAACTATCCTGTGATCCATGAGTCTATAGGGGCAAATGAGGGGTCTGGAAGAAACGTCTCGACGACTGCTTTCTTTCTAACTGCAGAATTTACACTCCTGTATACTCCTAGTGAAGACAACATGATTCAGAGAAGTTTGTCTTGGAGTATTCTAATGATAATAAAATCCAAAACAAAAATTATATTAAACTTTTGGATATAAATGTTTTCCTGCTATACTCTGTTTCAGAAAACTTACGATGAACTTCCATTGGCTAGTGACCTATCCGGCAGGGCCGTACGGTAGATTTCCTCAGTATGATGCAAGTCTTCGAAATGCTGCCCCTTAAAAAATGTTTTTTCTTTAAAATAACCTTCGATTATGTTTTATTCTTCAAACTTTAACTTTAGCAAATTCGTTAATTAGGGATGTGTATTTTGATTTCGCTGCTTATGCCGCCCCCTTGCGGTGCTGCCTGATGCGGCCGCCTTTCTGTATCATAGCACAGCACGGATAGTTAATAATTCATTTTAAACATGTTTTAATGAGTATTAAACAGCCGTTTTGAAAATGAGCTCTTCCTTATTGGTTGAGAAGGATCACATGACGAGTTATTTGTATCCCCGAGCTTACAATATGCCCAACCAATGGGAGTTTGTCATACGCTTTTTGAAACCGAGCACAGGAGAAAAAAGCGCAGAGAGGAAACACGGAAGTTGAAAGAAGAGATAAAAACCTTGAACCTAGATCCAAATTAGAAGCATCAGACTTCCCTTTTAGCTGCAGTCACTCTATTCCCACACTGTAGACCTAATCTACTGCACTCGGTAATTAAAGTATTTAAGGTGTGTATTGTGGGAAGTTTAGTGTCACTTTATGTCAAGATGCTAGAAAAATAAACCATCCGAAAAAAAAGTGTTTACAACACTTATGAGAGCACTCTTCCCGTTTTACTACCCGTGTGGAAAAGATATGACTTATTACTTTTTTGTTGTTGGCATTAAAATTCAATTAGCGCTTGGTTCAGTGTCACAGATGCTAACGGCCAAAGCAAACAAAATGGCACCATAAATCCAAGTGTTTGGCCACCTTTTTTCGAGTTAATTAAAAATGATGGCGACGAAGACGGAGTCCTATTTATGTCTCAATGCTCGAAAACTGAAACCAAATCCTCGTGCTGAGTAAAACGAAATGCGAGTTGCTGCGCAACTGGCCATAGACCCGGGCCCCCGAATGAAATGAATTTGTATTTTTGCCATAACCGAAATTGAATCCTACTGGTTGTGAGCCGTAAAACAAACCATAAATCACCGTTTCATTAGACAAGGCCAAGGGGATTCGACGCCATCTTGGCTCGTTTCACACGTTTCCCGTCACGTGCGAATCGGTTCAGTGTGTTGGGTCGTAAAATGGAGCGGTTTAAGGAGGATTTTTGGGTTTAGTTTGGGATTGGGGTAGAAATCGTTGGGTATTAATTGTGTGGAATTGATTAGTGATTTGCCAAGAATGGGAAATAAAAATAGATTTGTAGACGTGAGGAAACATGCGTCACAAGTTTTTGTGGTTTTAGGATATTTTGGATTTTTTTAAAAAAAGATTTGATCAGATGAAAGGAGTGAAGTGAACTAATAATATAAGACGAGTGCTGTGTATATGAAGAGTCAAATCACAGCTTGGGGTTGTTTGCTGTGTTTCCGGTGTGGTTTGTTCCTGGTGCTTTTCTTTGTTTATATTGCAGATGAGGCGAAGTTTTAAAGAAATATTTTTTTTAGAGGATTTTAAGCGAAAATGAAAGGGATTTGAATAAAAAATGACAAATAGGCGAATTAGAAATTAAAAAAACAATTAAATCTTGATAATTTATATGTATACTTTATATTTGTTTTCGATCAGGGGTTCCCAACCTGTGGTACGCGTACCGGTAGCAGTACTGGTACGCGATAAGTGGATTTTGAATGGGATTTTTGATATTTTGTGGAAGACTTTGATTTTTTGAGGAGGTTTTGACTATTTTTTGGATTTTTGTGTTTGATTTTGTGATTTTTTGAAGGGAATTTTGATATTTCACTAAAGTTTTTAATTATTTAAGGAAACTTTTCATTTTTTGAATGAAATTTTGGTTTTATTTGTGGAACTTTTGATATTTTTGGGGAAAATGTTTAATTTTTATGGATTTTTGGTGTTGGATTTTGTGATTTTCTGATTTTTGACTGGGATTTGTGGAGATTTTTAAATTTTTTTTGGTATTCTTGGTGTTTGACTTACCGGTACGTCACCATATTATCCTCTTAAAAAGATTGGAAACCTCTCTTATAGATAATTGATAATTTGTATAAATACATTTTATTTTGTTTATTTTAACTTTCAAACCAAAAAAAAAAAGTGTGAACCATAACACCATCTAGTGATGAAATGTGTCATACAAATTACCATACACTTGTCACATCAATTTAAAAAAAACAATGAAAGCCTTATTCAAAATCCCATGCGGAACATAACAATTTGAAATTAAAATTATCATTTATCAACTTGCATTTTTTTGGCCGCGAGGTGTTCCCGTTGTAAATATCATCACCCAATTTCACTCCTAATTACATTTTAATTCCAATCCGACAATGGGAGATTTTTTCCCCCCCCTATATAAACCACTAGATGAAGTGTGTGCATTTAATTTAGTGATAATGGAGCGAAGTTAGCAACCTAATTGCATTGTAATTGTCTCTTTTTGTCTGATCGGCGTGAGTGGCCTGGACTAAAAACTTGACCACATGCCCCACCACGTGACCAACTAATCAGAAGGACCTTTGACACTAATTAGTGATGGAAAACAGAAGCTACACTCGAATGCAAGCCAGTGCAGCGTGTCTGCTCGATTTTTTGTTTTTATTATTTTTATTTTTAAATTTTAATTTTTTTAAATATTTATTATTTGCGGGAAAGTTTTGCGCTAATTGGTGCGTTTTTTGTGTGTGTTTTTTAATTTTTTTAATTAGGGATGGTCTATAATTGATCATATTGTTATTGGATGAAGAAATTGCTATAATTTCCAACACACTTCATTTAGTGCAGTGTATAATTTGGTCTGGGTAAAAAAAAAAAGGGTGTTGGAGGACCTTGAAGAATCGAGTGGGAAAAATGGAAAAGAAAAAAGGAATTTTGTTTAGTTTTCCTTTTTCCGCATTGGCAGTGATTTTTGGCTCGTGGGTTTGTCCTCAAGGAGTGAAGGTATTGAAATTAAAATTTTTAATGATATGTTTGATTTGGATTTTCTAAGAAGGTGAATTAGTTTTGAATGGAAGTATTGATTAAATATGGAGGTTAAATTTAGAGGTGGTGTCGAGTAAATGATGGGTTTGTGATTTTTTTTTCTTCTTGGTTTTATTATTTGCATTTTTATAATTTTTGAATTTAACCTTCGGTTTAGGTGTGGGGGGATGTTAAAGTGATGAGTGAAATAGGATTTGGTTTCATAATGGAAGATTCTGGGACAAACAACTAGAAATTCTGGTTTCAATAATGAAAAATTATGGGACAACAATGGAAAGTTGTGGGGAAACAATGAAAAATTGTGGGACAACAATGGAAATTTGTGGCGCAATGGGACAACAATGGAAAATTGTGGGGCAATGGGACAACAATGGAAAATTGTAAGACAACAATGGAAAATTGTAAGACAACAATGGAAAATTGTAAGACAACAATGAAAAATTGTAAGACAACAATGAAAAATTATGGGACAACAATGGAAATTTGTGGGGCAATGGGACAACAATGGAAATTTGTGGGATAACAATGGAAAATTCTAGGACAACAATTAAAGCTTTTGATTCAATAATGACAAATTCTAAAACAATAATTAACCATAAAATCACCAAAATTTCGTTATTTTATAAAAGAAAATTTATACACATTAAAATAAAAGCAAAAATAAAAATTAGAATTTTTTCCCCACCACAGAGCAATTCAACTGCTTAATTTTTCCACCAGATGTCCCATCCAATGCACAGGCGCGTAGTAGGAGTAGGTCAATCGGAAACCTCAGACAAAAAGAAAGGAAAAGCGAGCCAAGAAAGAACTTTTTCTAAGATCCTTTATTTTGGAAATAGATTCACAATTTGGAATGAATTTGATTAACTGAGATAAATTAGTATCAGTAAGATAAATTCGTCCTTGGCATCAAACGGGTTGAGGGGATATTTCGAGTAAACAACTAATTCGTTTTATTATGACAGCAAACCCGATTATTTTAAGCTCCACACTGCATTAACGGCTTAATCCTCAACTCTAACCCCCTTTCATCTACCATATGGCATTGCTATTGGCCCAGGGTCAGTTTATTAGTCGGCGTTGTTAACCCCATTTCGGTCGTCTTGTTTTTCCTTCTTTATTTTTTTATTTTTTATATAAACTTTTTTAAAATCCATTAATTTTAATTGAAAGTTTTCCTACTCGGGGCTCAGTGTCCGTTCCCATTTTTCGAACTCTTGATCGATTCGTTTAGTGAGTTTGATTCATCGTGAGGGCACCGAATGATGGACGTGTCTCTTGGGTCGTTGTGAAATGAAAAGTTTTGACCGTAGGTAAAATGGGGTTGCGATCCAGACTGGCTGGCGTCGATTCCTCGCCCATTTAACGTGACCTAGCAACGAGAGTGGACAGTAGTTGAGCTCGGGTTTGAAGAGTCGAGGCATTCGATGGCGTATGCTGAGAATCAAAGGGTTAGGAGACATCCATGGACGCGAAGGGTGACGAGACGCACCAGAAGGTGTTGGTGGAGCCAAGGTGAGTCGTGACCTTCACTCGACCTTGTGTGTTTTATGTTGGCTTTGGTAGTTTTTGGCTTGGAAGAGGGGGCGGTGGACACGTGGGTTATTCGGTTTATTTCGCTTTTCTGGGAATGATTTTTTTGAAATATTTGAATTTTTCGGTTGAAATATGAAGGTGGATTGAAATGTCAGGATTTAAGGTGTTGTTTTGTGGGTTATTGCGAGGAAAAAGGTAGCAGAATGTTTAGGTTTAATGATCATAGATTAATAATAGGAACATGCATTGAACGCCCTTTTCAGTGTTGATGTCATGTTTTTGATTGTTTGGCTATGGGAATTAGGGTTATATTGTTTGTTTAGTGTTGTTAAATGTGCAGTTAAACAGGTTTTTTTAAGCCAAGTTATTATTGTGGATCAACAATGGGAGTTTTAGTTTTCATGCTCGTTTAAGTGAGTTTGGATGTGTTTTTGTGGAAAATATGAATTGGAGTCGTTAGTTTGTTTGTTAAGTAATGGAATTTAGGCTTAAATGTGTTGAATTATTCGGTGGGTTAATTTTATAAAGTGAATTTCACATCAGATGGTTTATTTTTTTTGTATTTGTTTTTTTTTTTCCCTTCTATTTTCAAATCAGGAAAGAAGGAAAAAAATGGTTGGTCTAATGATGCCATTTTTTAGCTTCAACTATGAGGGTTTTGGTGTCATTTGATGCAATTTACTTGGGTGTGGGGACCAGTGGGGGTCAGATTTGAATAATGAAAAATAGTGAAAGAAATGCACAAAAAAAAAATTGCAAAACACAAAAAAAAGTTTAAAAATGAATAATGCAATTTTATGAATTTTTTTTCTTGTATGGAGTAAACATTTCCTCATAATGAATACAAAGAAAACAACCTGCCTAAGGTGTCTTGTTAAGAAGACAATTGTATAAAGGTGTGAAGGAAATTCTACATTTATCCGCCCATCTTTCTTACCTCTTTGAAACCCACTAAAGGACCTCGAAGGCACCTTTAAACAAAAAAAATATATTTTTTTTGACACCTAAAATTTAAATACTTTAATTTTAATTAGACTAATCGATTGGAAAAATTCTTGATGAGATGTTTAATTAATTGGCATATGGGTGTGGTTAATGGCGCAGGTATGCGATGAATATTTTACGGGTTTTCGAGATGCTAAGAACACAGATGGTTGGAATTGGATTGCTCACAAGCGAAAAAAAGGGTTCAATCTCGAATGATAGTGGTCAGTTGAGTTTCTTTGTAGTGCTCGAAGTAGGCAAATGGAACGGCGTAAAATTAGAAAAGAAAAATTGAAAACACAACTGACATTATGTAAATGGAGGAGAGAAAACTGTGTCATTGGTTGAATGGTATGAGTTGGAAATTTGACGTTGATGGATCCATAAGGAAGGCAGGCGACGTGGAAAATGAGGAAGCTGAAGGGTTTGTTGTTGTTGTTGTTTTACACTGGGATAATGACTCGTACAACGTGTTCCCGCCGGTTGGCAGGAGCATTGTTTATTTATTTTATTTTTTTTTATTTAAATAAATTTATAATAATAAAATTGAAATTAATCTGCACTTGAATCCTGTTTGCAGGTTAATGTTAAATCCTGTTTTTGTTTATGCAATTGATTTTTTTCTTCAGAATTTGGACGGTGCATTGTGGGTTTGCAAGGGTTTATGGGAGATTATTTGAATCTGAGAAAGACAAGAAAGAGAATAAATGATTGGTGTTTATTTATTTATTTATAGTAGGCGCATTCATAAAGTCATTTAAACTTGTTTAAGTATTTTAAACCAGTGTAAATGTCAAATTTTAACGTGTAAAATCTTACATTTAGACTAATTTAAATAATTCCAACAAGTTTAAATGACTTTATGAATGCGCCTAGTATGTTTGATATAAAAGTTAGACCGTACTGTATGCTTTGACTTGTTATGATTAAAGGTCTGCACATATAGAGATGGTAATTGCGCAGGTTTAATCTCTCTTTGCAAACTGTAATTAAAATTGAATTTACAGAGTAAACAACCTCGTTTTGAATCAACATGGATGCCTCCTGCCTCGCTCTAAGTGAAATTTTGTGCTTATTTCACCATGAACGTGCATAATCTTTAAATTTTGATAAAGATCTGAAAATCAATTTAAAACATCGCTAAGATATTGATGGTTTTTGCACAGTTTGCCACGAACTCGGTTCACTTCTTCGACATACTTTTCATCGACTCCGCGAATCCCAAAACCTAACCTTACCCATTTTATTGAAGAGTATGATGTAAACCCTATCCAGGAGTCCACGAACCACAACATCGATGAAATGTAGAGTACTGTCTGTACAGACCGAAATCCAGGGGCGGATCTAGGTTTTTCGCGACCTAGGGCTTATTGAAGTCCAATGGGGCCCCATTTTTGTTAGATTAAGAATCTTTAAATTGGGGTTTAAAATTCATTTTTAATTACATCAAAATCAATTTTTGGGGGCCCAGGGCATAAGCCCTATTAGTCCCTATGTAGATCTATCCCTGCCGAAACCACCCCGCGGCCCGAACCACTTACAAATGCCGGGGCTTTAATGCACAAAACATTGATTTTTAGCATTTATTATTTACATTCCCTAAATCCTTTTGTATTATAAAAGAAGTTAAAGTTACGCTAACTATCCATCTTTAGTTTTTTGTTTCCTAACCTTTGTTTGGGCCAAGTGGACCTGCTACTCCCTTCCCATGTTATTTGGGGGCCCTACGCCCCTAGACCTAAAGCCCTTGTGTGTATAGATGCATTTCTGTTGCTATTTATTAATTTTTATGTATAGGAAGTGCCGAATGGGGAAAATGAATGTTTAGACCATTGACCAGGTAACGTGATAGTCATTTAGATCTGTGTTAGGTCAATTTGTCAATTTGTCAATTTCTAAGTACAGGAATTGAATTGATTAATGCCCGTATCGATTAACACAGCGCCAGGTGAAAGCAATTTCTTTTGGAATTAATTGAAAATGAAAAAAGGTTTTAGGATCAAAGGAGGTTGAGGGTCGTTGACGTGTAAACAGATATTTTTTTGAAAAATCTAGTTTTGACCGGAAGTGAGTTTGAATTATCTTCCAATGTTAATAATTATTGCGAAATTTTTTAACATGACCCTGACAGCTAACAAAATTGGGTAGTGAGTGGGATGACCATTTACCTTTCTTCTTACACATATATTTTTTATTCCTGTTTGTCATTCCGGTTTTGAAAAGTGTAGGCGTCAACCAATGTGAAAAGAGATTGACCACATGTGCGCCTACCTTGGTGCACGTGCCCCGGGTGACCGAGACACCAGTTTGAGAACTACTCAAGATTTATTGATTATTATTTTTGTTTTTTGTTTTTTAAATTAAGTATAGAAACACATGACAGTTTGGGGCTTATTTATGGTGCAGAATGTAACAAAATATTGTTTTTTTTGTTTGTTTTTGTTTTATATAACGTGTGAAATATTGAGAAATAATAATTAACTGGTTTGAAATGTTAGGAAATTTGCCAAATTCGTTTTAAGCGTTCACTTATTATGTATCCGCATTGTTGTGTCTGTGGGTTTGAATCAAATTATGCAAAATTTCTATAACACCGATTAAATATAGGAAACAATAAAAAATAACAAACACAGGAAACAATGAAAAATAACAAAAATATAGGAAATAATGAAAAATAATAACAAAAAATTTAGTAACAATGAAAAATAACAAAAATATAGGAAATAGTGGAAAATAATAACAAAAAATCTAGTAACAATGAAAAGTAACAACAAAAAATCTAGTAACAATGAAAAATAATAAAATATCTAGTAACAATGAAAAATAACAAAAAATCTAGTAACAATGAAAAATAGCAACAAAAAAAAATCTAGTAACAATGAAAAATAACAACAAAAAATCTAGTAACAATAAAAAATAACAACAAAAAATCTTAAACAATAAAAAATAACAACAAAAAATCAAGTAACAATAAAAAATAACAACAAAAAATCTAGTAACAATGAAAAATAACAACAAAAAAATCTAGGAGAAGCCGCAACAAATTTAAAACGCTTTACGACACTCGATA